>NW_010581556.1:8684-45123 GCF_000705375.1 Tinamus guttatus
GGCCCCGCGGCCCGGCGGGAGCGCCCAGGTGAGTCGCTCTCGTTCCCGGCCTCGCCGGGGAGGGAAGGGCCCTGCGGCACCGCGGAGGCTTCCTGGGCTCCCGGGCAGGGGAGCGTAGGAGCAGCGGGGGGATCTGGCCCCTCTCCTTTATGAACCTGCTCCAGCGCCTTTCACTGCTCCCTCTGGAATTTGCTCTGGAGCCTCCTGCGCTGATCGCAGCCTTTTCTGCTTCCGAATTTCTCTTTGTTTTGAGCTCGGTAGCAAAGTTGAGCCCAGGCCTGCGCGGCTCCCTGAGGCTTTGGGAGAGGCCTTGCTGTTCCCGGGCTTTCAGAGATCCCTGTCGTGGGTGTCTGCCTCTCCCCAGGGCACCCGGCTCGGGGCAGCGCTGTGCAGAGGCAGGGCCGGCTCTCCAGGCACCGGGCAAGGCTGGAACCCGGGCACTGCCGCCTTACGGAGAGCGCCCTGCACATCCCGTCGGAACGGCCTGTTCCCTGCTGAGCAGCTACTCCAGCCCTTCATTCAGCCATGGAGACCCTACGCTTGTCGTAGCGTCCTGCTTTGCCTCTGCTGGCTCTGAGGGCTCTCCACTTGCTCCTGCTGCAGCTGTGACCTTTTGAGTTCATCTCCTTTGTCCTGCCCAAGCCTTGCTGTAAGTTTCTCTCGTTTCCTCCTGGCCCATGTCGTGCTCTTCTCTGCTGCATCTTCCCCTGTTTCCCGCGGAGCCTCAGGCCCAGGTGCTCACTGTTGGCTTTGCTGCGTGTTGGGAGCCTGGCTGCTGTGCTGCAGGCAGCCTGTTTGCCCAAAGCAATGAAGATGCAGTGGTCAGGACCTCAGGACTGGGCGTGCAGACCCATTTTGGACCTCGTTTTAGTTTGAATTTGAACGTAAGGTTTATGTTTCGGTTCTTTTCAACCCTTAAGCAGCACTGCAGCCTTCGCATTGTGAAGGCTCTTTGTGAGACACCTCCGAAGTTGGTGGGAAGGAGCCGCTTGAATTTTTGCTGCTCATTCCTGAGCGCTTTGATTTGTGACCTCTTGGGGCATTTAAATTCCCCCCATAACTTAAGGGGAGACTCCTTTAGAGAAACTCTAAGTGTTGTCAAGGTTTCATGCTTCTCTGCCACCAAACAGAGGATGGACCATGAATTGTGTCATGGGAAGAGGGGGAGGCACCTTGCAGGGCTTTGTGGCTCTTTCTGCAAGACCGTGGAACAACAGAGGTGCCCTCACCTGCCAACCCATTAAGAAAACAGGGGAAATGAAGAATGGGCATTGTGGTGACGAGCAGGGTGCAGGCCCCGGATGTCACACGTCCTGGGCATGCACAAGGTCTGCTCTCCTCTGGGGAGCAAGAGGAGGCTGTTGAAGGAGCTGTATGCAAGCACTGTTCTACAAATCAAAAGTCAGTGTCGCTGCTAATTCTCTTAGTGCTCCTTTTGCTGCTGGAAACGTGCAAAGAAGTCGCACCCGTGGCTGGGCTTGGTTCAGTTTTTTCTCTGGTGCTTGCTGGGCATCTTGTCTCATTTCTTGCCTTGAGCTGTTCTCCACCTCCCTTTGAGAACTGGCGCCTGGTGTTCCCCTCTGTCACTCTGAGCAGCTCCCGTTCCTTATTCCCATTCCTGATGCTCCATTCCCTTGCGTTTCTGCCCTGTGTGCTCCGTACAGCACATTCAGCCTGACTGACATAACCTCTGTGCTTTTCTCCTTTAATTCGTATTGGAAACTTTGTATTAAATCGTATCAAGGATGCTCAAAGTAATCTTCCTCCTTGAGTGAATGGCAATTCCGTAGTTTGTAGGTGATTTGCTGAAATACTTTGTCCAGCCAATGTTCTCCTAGGGCTTTTCCATCCATTGCTCTTTGTGTTTTCAATGAGCTGTTAAATATATCTTGCTAACAACTTTCTCCTCTTTGTTCCTGTTTCACTGGAAAACAAGGACAGATTCCTTCTACCTAGGAAATTTTGGAAGTTTAGTCCAATATATGGGCATGTATATATTTGCAATTATAAGATTTTTTTTTTCATGGAACAATCTAGATGCTGAGGAAAGATGTTAGACTGATTTTTCTTTTTCTCTGTCCACCAAGCTGGCACAGTGTGGTGTTTGATGGCAGCTTCACTGAATAGTAAACCATTACTCCAGACTCCAGGGATTGCACAAGTGAGGATGGATCAGACTCTCCACAGGTTGCTTGCAATCAGGATGCTTTGCTGGAGACAGCCACCTGGCTTTTGAGGAGCTGGATTAAGACTCCCAATTCAACTCATGCCAGTTGTGAAGGAGCAACATCCCTTGGATATGGTCCGTTCTCTGACCTCTCCCACTGCTCACGAGTGGGGCCTGACTGGGGACTGGTGCCTCAGAGGTGAGTAGGATATGGAGCCGATTGACCCCTTAGTTATCAGGTGTTGCAGTTTTTGCTCAGTGCTTCCTGACAAACAGTTTGAGCTACCTCTACAGCATGAAAAGACAAACCTGGAGTGATCTGACAAAACCAGACAATGGCTCATGGCACTGTTTTCCTCTCTGGCTGAGTTCTAATATCTTTGTTTGCTCCGATCTTCCTAGGATCAAAGCTGAGAAGTTCTTTTGTGCTGTTAAAGTGGCTGTTGCTGGACTGCTCTCTTCTGCTCAGACACATGCATTGCTAGTTAGTCAAGTGCTGCTTTAAGCTGCAGCCATCTGAGCTGTGCAGGTCAAGATCCCGACTGGCAATCCATTCAGCAGAGTGGAATTCCAGGAACTTGCTGCCTTAGATTTCCAGCTGCAGTGTGTGCTCACTGCTTGCTGCTGCTCTGGGCAGCACCTGCAGTCCTCAGGTACCACTCGTGGAGCTGGAGGAAGAAGATTCTTGTAAATTCCAGCCCTCTGGGTCGCCAGAACATAATGCATCGTGCTGCTGTCTGCGGCCTGTCAGATCCCACGAGCTCCAGCATTTCAGTTTGTTACATACTTGTGATTGCCTCTTGCTGAGATACCAAGGAAGCTACTCTGGGCACATGTTCGTTTGATGGCAGTGCTGCCTGCGGCCCCGGGCACATTGCAGGTACCTGCGCACTGCTCTTGTGTGAGGCTGGTTGTGTTTTTTCAGGCCCAACGTTAGCCTGGGCCTCTCTCTGCAGCCTGTTGTGCAGAACCACGTTCTGTGCTGGCTGTTGAAGTTAATTCTTTATTGGGGCAAATTAGTATCTCTTTGTCCTTCTAAACAGTTGCTCCAGGCTCCCTCTGGCCACGCTGCTAGGTGAATGCAGTGGAGTTGATTGTGCTGGGCTCCAAGGTTTGAGGCTTGTGAGCGAGAGCAGTCCAGGGTGTTAGGGCTGCACTGCTCTGCGCCACGTCTGGAACGTGCTGCTGCCCGTTGAGTGCTGCCTGCAGTGGTCTTGGCTTGTGCAACGAGTGTGAGCTAAAGCTGGGGAATAAGATGGAGAGGAGTATGTTGGAGATGCCCAAAGCTGCGTTGCCTTAACCAGCATCAGGTGCTTTGTCATCCCTGGAGTTCAAATGCTGCAACTTTGCACGTCCTGTTTTATTTAAATAGAAGCTGAGAGCTGTGAGCAAACCAGCACCTTCCACAATAACGTGAGTGGATGGAGGAAGCAGAGTAAGTCCTGGGCAACTTACCCAAACTGCACGAAGCAGCTTTCTCTGTGGCTGGAAACCTGTCCTGCCCTGACTGGAGATTCTGCCCCGGCTCGGAGCGCTCCATTCCGGGAGATGGGCAGTAGCTGTTCCAAAGGTCTTGGCAGAGATCGGAGCCCTTTGTGCTTCACATTTTACACGTGCAGGATAGAAAATAGCCTTGTACTTCAAAGAACATATACTGGATGTGTACAAGGCTGAGGAATATGGAGGGAAGGATTCATTATTCACGGAGTCTGGCAGTTTGCCTCCAGGTTCGCATAGGAGGTCATGGAAGTTTGGATTTGAATGTAAATTGCTGGGTACCGACACAGGGCTCCAACAGCCTGCGCTGGGGTTAGGTTCCCGAAGTTGGTTTCTCGTATGTAATTAGGCATAGGTCTCCTCGAGAAATGCACACGTTCTCTCTCTGTACTCTGCCCCATCCTGGGCGTGCAGGGATTGCTGTCATCTTTTCTGGAGTTTGTGATGCCAGGAGCATCTGCAAAACGGAACATACTTTGGGGTTTCATCCCTCTTCCAGCTTTGCCTTGCTGCTGTGGATGTGAGATGTCTTTCACCTGCTCCAGAATCCCAGCAGTAGGATCTCGTTGTCTAGTTTGGCTTGTTGAATTTCTGCCATCGTCATAGACCTGGGCATCTCCAGGTTTGCTGGAGGGAGCGATTTCTGTGAGGGTGCGAGGACGAGTCTTGAGGAGAGACACCAGCTTGGACTAATTGACCTCCTGTGTGGAAAAGGGACCTCTCTGCAACCCAAAACAGTCCTTTGGTGAGCTGAGAATGAAGGAAGAGTAAAACGGGAAGGGACAAGCACCAGTGAGTGTCACTGCCTGCGCGCGACTACCACGAGCTCCAGGCTCACTGGAAACGCCAGCGTTTGCTAATTGTCCTTGGCTTTTCATTCATTTCAGACTGATTTCTTTCATGTTGCTAATTCACTGGGCGCAGCTTGCCATTGAGAGCAGAGGATTCCTCACTCACATTAATCTTTCACTTTGAACAGTGAATTTCATAAAATACTTGATCTCTGCTGAACTTCCAAGCCCTGTAAGCAACTGAGCGTAACATCTGCCTTGCTCTGAACCTTTCTTTAATGCCTTTTGGAAGTGGCTGCAGCTGGTGGTGTACTCAAAAGACCTGAAGGCAGAGAAGTGGCCATGCTGCCGTGCTTGTGACAGGGAGGGGACACGGCGCCGATGGTGGTTAAAGCATCAGGTTCCTTTACCAGGTAGGTCAGTTGGCCTTGGTTTCTAGTGCTGCTTCCCGCTGGAGTAAATACTAGTTCTCATAATAACCCGTTGCGCGTCTGGTTTCTTTCATCTCAGAACTCTTTAGGAACAGCAGTTCCTTGGGGAGATGAGGTGACGGGGACACTTGGGTGACACTTTGGTTCTAGGGGGGAGTTTGTAGTAGGTGGCAGGGAGGTGTCTGGCCTCGAGAAAAGCTGAGTGACCTTCAGTCGCTTTCTCCGAGTGAACCGTTGTCAGAACTTCCCCTTCCTGGTGCCAGGCGGGACTGAGAGGCTGATTTTGGCTTTCTGGTACCATTTTCCATGACTGTTGCTGTCTTTAGAGTGTAACTTGGAGAGCTGCCCAACGGCCTTGGTGTCAGTGTTCCTTGTTTGAATGCTTCTTGTTTCAGTGGACTCGTAGATGGGTCCCCCCCCGCCCAAATAACCAACTCACAGCCCAAATAACCCACAGGGAAGCTAGAGAGCCGGCCTGCAAACAGAGACACTGCAGACACCTGTCTTCAAATTCCCCAAGGTGCAGGGAAGGATCAGCTAGAATTAATGTCATCCATTAACTTCCTCCAGGAAGAGATTTTTCTCTGTATTTATTCAGGTGCCCCAGCTCTAAGGACCCGTTGTGGTGAGTGTGTGAAAAACTAAGAGACTTCTTATCACTTCTGTCCCCAAAGTGTATTTGATGTGTTTAGCATGCAAAAGCACTGGTGAAAGAGCTGCTGGTATTCGATCCTGTTCCATAATTTAATACTTTTCCTCTTTAAAAACCATCCCAAACACTATTGTTTTCTCCACCGTCTTGGGTGTTTTTGTAGAGACTTGGCCAAATCAAGCTCATGAAGAGTCTTGCAGTTTGGATCATTAGTGCTAGATCCATTGATAATCTAGAGTACATCCTGATAAGTTTTTTTTTCTTTCTGGCTCACTGCTTTAGGATCACTCAGAAATTAACTGCCTGGCAACATAAAAGTACAGATATTAAAATGAATTGCATGCCTTTCGACTATTTTTATTACTCTGCTAAATTTAGCCCAAGTAGAGCAGTAGCAGAACAGAATCTCTGGGGGATTTTAGTGAAAGTCAAGGCAGATCATATCCAGTCTCTGAAGCAGCAGAGAAGAGAGGTCGCCTCAAACACATTTTGCATCTGGTGCCCAAGTGGTTTTATTAGATGCGAGTTCAGCACAAAAGCAGGGTTGTGCTTGCTTGCCCTCGGTGCCACCTCGCCAAGAGCCCGTTTTCAGGTGACCTGGTGAATTGACCCAATGTAATTTCTCCCTCCTGCATCGTTGTCTGCGACAAGAACTTTCCAGCTTGGGCCTCTACCTCCCCGTCTTGGTGTCCCAGAGTGGCCTGGTTCTGTCTGGAGTGGATGTGGAGCCACGTTCTCGCCAGACCTTGGAGCGTTTCTGATGGCAAGCTGAGCAAATGAGTCCTCACACTCTCTTCCATCTTTTTGAGCATCCTCTTGGTTTCTAAGTCCTGCTAAAGCAGAAGGCACCCACCCTGCTTCTCAATGGAAGCCAAGATGAGTTGTGCTTCTGCAGAGCGTCGGTTGTGACCGGAGGTGGGTGACTCTGACAGGAAGGGCTGATAATTCCCAGCCTGTCTCCGAGCGCTGGGATTCCCCTGCATTCGTGTTGTCAGCTGGGTGCGTGCAGATTCCTGATCCCGTACAAACCCCGGGTTCGTTATGTGTTGGGACCACGGCGTGTTTGTGCTGCAGGCTGAGTCACTGCTGCCTCCCAGCGAATCTCTCCTAAGACTGTGAGTGGGCAGATGCAGCCTCCTCTTCATGCTGGTTCTTTTTCTCTCTCTCGCTCTTTCTCTTTTTCTTTAATGAATTTTTAATTTTTTATGTTGCTTTGGCATCTTTTTTCTTTGAGAAACTAACTCCTCTTGCGCTGAATGAGGCACAAGAGCCACTTTATGGTGGACGATATTTTCGGGAAACCGAGGCCCTTGGGGCAGCTTTGGGCATCTTGTCTTTCACCTTGTCCTGTTGCTTCCCCATATCCGGGCCTGAAGAAATGGGCGGTTTGAGGTTGATTGTTCTGTTATGGTCTCACATTAGGAGAGAGGGAAGAGCATGGACAGGAAGCAGGATCCTTAGGGATTGCTGGAATAGGACAGGCAAAGAGGAGGGATGCTCCTGTTTTTGCAGAAACTTGCAGCTTCGGGGCAGTCCTTCCTGGGAAGGAGGATCACTCACACGATGGGAAGAGATTTTCCTCCTTTCCCTTGTCACTTACCTGCTTTCCAAGTGCTTCCCCTGCTCAGAGGAGCTGTCGCTACAGGCAGGGCAGGTGCCTGGAGGTAAAAACTTGGCAGGAGCTGAACCCGCAGCGCCGCGAAGCCTCCTGCCGAGCTCTGTGACGCTCCCAGGCTAGGATTCAGTGGGCTTGCAGAATGCCAGCGATCTTGGGAAGCGTTTGGGAACAACTTGCTTGGAATTGGGTGGTTAGGAATTGCAGGATTAACCCTTGAGCTACCGGTGGTTAAAGGTAATCCAGGAAAATCCCTCATTTGGGGGGTGAAGAAGTTGGTAACTGCTGTGGCCAAATTCAGCTCCTTCAGCAAGCGGTTCTTTCCTGCGGGGCTAGGTAATATGTGCAAATCCATTGAACTCTAGGGTGGATTTCAGGTGCTCCTTGAGTTTTTCAATGTTACAATGTACAAAAATTTTGAAGTTTGAAATTCTGAGGCTTTTGCAAGATGAATTCTTTTATACACACAGTTCCCACAATGTATACAAAATTCCCTGCTCCCGGGTTGGTGCCTGGGGTATATCCACCCTATCTTTCTTTAATACTGTGGTAGTAATATTACATGTGGTCCAGAAATAGCAACCAGCTGTAAGACAATATCACTCACTCCATGGATAATTCCCTGGAATGTTGTGCCAGGCTTGCAAGCTTTATGAACTCGAGTGTTCAACAAGCACCGGCCGGCATGTGAGCCTGGATGGAGAAGTAAATAACGGTGTGAAAAGCTCGAGTTTGGTCGATGCAAGGCAGTACAAACCCTAAAACTAGAGCTCGTGGCGGCTGTGGTTTTGCCAGGTGAATGCAGGTGCCCTTGGCCTTTCCGCTCTTCCCGGAGGTTTTGCCGGAGGTTTTGCTGGATCTCTCCCCTTTTCCACCCCTTCAAGCAGAGAAGCTGGTAGCTGTGAGGGCTAATGGGGAAGTTGGGAGAGCTATTGGAAAAGCTGCCCTGGTTGAAGCAGGGACTCCCCAACCGCGACACCCGCCCCGGGGTTTCTCCTGTCTCTTTGCAGGATGCTCCAAAGAGCAGTTCACATGTTAAGTTAAAATATAATCATGTAATTAAAATAGTTTGAACAGTTGGGTAAGATAACAGACAGACCCATGCTAAAAAGCAGGACGGCACCGTACCCCAGTGCAGCCCGTCCTTCCATCCGCGCCGCGATTCCGAGGCAGAGGCGGACGCTGCCTGCGGAGCTTCGCTCTGTAGCAGAGCTCCTTCCCAGGAGCTCCCATCTAGGGCACGAAGCATCTCTGCTTCAAGATCTCTGCTTAAACCAAATGAACCCTTGGCTGAAGATGCGAGTTTCTTGCAAACAGGCCTCCAAATGTGTGTTTTGAACTCACTTTTAGGACATTTCAACTCTTTTTCACTCTTTTCTATTTTCTCCTCGCCCCTCACGACTTCACTGTTTTGGGGAGTTATTCAGAGGGAAGAAAAACAATATTTTTGGACAGCTTTTTATCTGCAGATTTATAAGTTTTGAAGTTATCTGCTCATGGTAATACTCTACTTTTTTCCATATCAAATAATATTCTGGTTTTTTTTAATTATTAATATTACTGGCAGTTTCCTGACTTAGAAATATTTGGAAAATTGCTATCCTTCCTTAGGGGGAAGCAGGCAGAAACTGATGCTGCCTTAGTTGTTTTTTTTTTTTTTTAAAGGAGACAGATGGCTGCTTCCCCCCACCCCCATGTATTTTCACATATTCTGCAAAAAATGTGGGAGAATCAGTGGGATCCAGAGAGCAGTTCCCGCCCGGAGCTCTGTTCCGGTGCTCGGGGTGCTGCAGAGAGCAGATCCTAGCAGGACACTTGACCAGCAGTGGGAGACACAAATGAGGAATGGAAGGCTCTGAATTTAGGATAGTTGGATTTAGAGGACAGTAGCCAAATACACAAAAGGCCCTCACATTGCTCTTAAAAACATCACTTGTTTTAGCTGCACCACAGAGAAAATGCTGCTACCAAAACAGCTAACGAGGGCCAACCGGCGCGAGAAGCCCCACGCGTGAAGCACCAGGAAGCTGCTTTGGATCCCAATTTGCCGGTGAATATTCGCAGCCCTTCCTCTGTGCCGCCGGCTCCTTCCCGGTGCGCGCTGTTTCTGACCCGCGCTGCGCGCTCCATTGCGGCATTTCTCTCGCTGAATTATGGAACGGCGTGGAACCGAATGGAGCGCCGCGGTCGCGCCGCTGCCCGCGTGGCCCTCGGGTGCAGCTGAGGGATTCGCTCCGGGGCCGCTGCCGGTGGAGGCAGTGCGGCGGCGCCGGGGCCTGGCCAAGCTCCACTGCCGGGTTTGAGTTTTTCTCCCCCTGGAGAAGGGGGGAGACAGTAACTTTGTTACCCCACATACCGAACCCTGTACTGGGAGGATGGCAGCGCAGCCCTGAAGGGAGCGCTGGCAGAAGGGATTTTCCACCTACTCCCTAAATAAAACGTGTCCCTTCCCCTTCCTTTGTTTTAATGCCTCTTGGCACTTGTTTCTCTCCTCCTGTGCCTTTCTTTGCCTTCTTTCTTTTCTGTCTTCGTGTTACTGCTGTGTTTGGCTCCCCTCTGTCCCTGTCGGACCCAGCTCGGAGGGGAGTTGCAGGGAGGCTCTGAATGCAGGTTGGCAGCCCAGGCTCCTCTTAGGGAGCTTCCTTCCATTCTGGGTTAATGATGATGTTCAAAATGATGATGGGGTTTAAGCAGAAGGCCCCGAGGTGTCTGTCTGTCTTTGCTCGCTTCGGATGTTCTGCCAGTGGGGGTTATTTGAAGGCAGTAAGACCTGAGAGAGGAAGAGGAGCATCCATAATTCCCTCCTTTTAAAGTGCTAAGGCTGCTCCCACAGAGCAGAGAGCGTCAGCAATTGGCCTTAATGAGCCAAAATCCACCGGAGCGGAGATGCTCCCAGGCAGCGCGAGGTGCTGCGAGTTCCCCTGGGCCTGGGGGAGGCTCCAGCATCTTATCCGTGGTGTGCAAAGACCCCGGTGCTGGAGCAGGGCTGCTCTTTGCTGCCCTTCGTGTTGCTACATTTGCAAAGGAGCTGCTGGAGTTTCCTCAGGGCTGTGAACCCCAGCCCTGACCCTGCAAAGGAAGTGCCTGGGCACTGGCTACCCAGGAAGAAACAACCCCCAAATAGATAAGATACAGGAGAAAAATGTTGTGGAGCTGCTCGTGCAATCCGCGCAGGAGCCTCGCAGCCCTGCCGCGTCCAGCTGCCACGCGGAGCCACTCCAACATGTGTTTGTGCTGCGCACGCCCGCGCACCCTGGCTCCCTGCGGAGCAGCGGGCAGATATCGCCCCGAGCCCGGCCAGCCCCGTCGCACCCCGGAGAGGGCCCATATTTCCCAGGCCCACGAGGGCTGGGTGGCAGTGGCCATGTCTTGACTCCCTTGGGTGGCAGCGGAGAGTTTTGTATTGGCTCAGGTTTGCATCTCCTTTCTGCACGCTCCGTCCTGGGAGCCCTGCTGCCCCCGGCCCTGCTGCTGCCTCCGGCAGCACCGGCGCTCAGCCGGAGCCTGGTGCTTCCCTGCGTCCAGTGCCGGCAAAGCCGCTGGTGTCCGGGGGCTCCCGGCTGCACCTTGTGCCCGGCGGGACCAGGGTGGGATGGGGCAGTCTGAGCCCAGCCGAAAGGTCTTGGGAGCCCCCAAGGGGTGAGGTTGGAGCCTGGCCAGGGTCATGTCTCCAGGGCTGCCCTGTGTGTTTGGGACTCGAGTCTCGTTTGGGGAGAGGAGACTTGGCTGCAGCTTGTCCAGGCTTGGGACAGAAACCGTCTTTGTGGGGAAAGTGTGAGTAGTCCCAAACCCCGTTAGGGCCATTTGTGTTCCTTGTTTCCCACGTCAGTGTTTAATCACATAAAAACAAGTAAGAAAAAAAAATACTGAGTTGAAATTGAGCCATTTAAAGCCCCCACTCCTTAGATATAGTTTTGAGATCGCTAGCAGTGAAACAAGGCTGCCTGTAACCTGCTCTGCATTTTCGATGCTTTCTGCAAGGCACAGAGTATGTGCCGAACCCTTCCGGCAGTCCCGGGCTGCCTCCTCCTTGCTCCTGCGCCCGCATCCCCAGCGGATGCTGCGTCTTTAACGGCTCCACGGGCTCTGCGGAGGCCGCTCGCCGCGCGTTTGAGCGCGAGCAGGAGCGGGGGCGCGTGCGGCTATTGGCAGAGCTCGCAGTGACATCCCCGCGCGCAGCCGGGCGCTGCTCCCGAGCTGCTCGTCAGAGCGATTCCCGCTGTGCCAGCGGCAGGGGCTGCTGGGGGAAGCCTTCCGAGAAGCGAAATTCCCTTGCAAAATCCCTCCCAAATTGGTTGTGGCAATGGAGTCTCCATTGAAATTAGGAAAGAGGTGACCTCTTAAGAGTGCAGAACCACCAGGGTGAGTTGATTCTTAGCATTAAGTCTACAATTATTTTGCGCTTTAGAAAGATTGACCAGAGACTTTTCTTTTCCTCACCCCACGCCCTTGTCACTCGGCTACAGAATAGGTGTAAATGTGAGCGAGTGTTTCGGGGATGGGGACGTCACGCCGTTCATCTCTGGTAAGTGACAGGATTTCTGTTTCTTAACAGGGTTACTTTAAAAATGATTCTGTGCTGAAACGACTGCGCGCTGCTCTGCTCCAGTTTGGAGCTGGGGAGCTCGAGCTGGGCTTTCCCCTTCTTTCCGTGTTGCTGCTAATGCAGCTCCAGGAAGCAGGGGAATCCCTGGCACGCGCACTGGATCCATGTCACGGAGGAGTTCCCCGTGCCGAGCTGGTGGGAGCTGCTTGCGTCTCAGCTTGTGTCACTTTGGAAAGAGAGAGGACCCCCTGCTCCTCGGCAGGTTGTAGTTTAAAGGATTTGCTTGTTTGAAGTCGGCTAGTTGCCGGCAAATGGTCACTAGGTGGTTGGCCAGGTGCCACAGGAGATTTCCAGGACAGCTTATGCAATTTAGCGTTCAGTAGGACCAGGTCTGTTGTGTTCACATATATTTTAACCCCTTTTATTATTTTAACCGTCTCGCTGAGCTGGATTTGGTTATAGTGGAAGCTGGACTTCAGATCCCCTTCGCCTCCTTTCCATACGTGCCTAAAACAAGGCAGTGGAAAGGATGCTGCTGTCATTTGAGATTTAGTGCTGGGAAGTGATTTCTTTGGCTTCGTGCGCTAGTCACAGGGCTACAGGGTGTTCATCCAAGGTGCTCGACCTGTTTTTTTCCTTAATCTCTTTAAAGTGCTTATTTAGCATTGGAAGCATCACCTGTGGCTTGAGGGTCACCAGACAGCAATAGCATCTGCTGCAGTGAAAGGGGAGCATTTCAGCAGGCAAAGGCTGGGAACGTTTTGGAGAAAACAAGAGGCAAGAGGTTAAGAACTGTCCTCTCCTAGCGTGGCCATAAGCGGGAGCATCGGCTTAAAAATGGCAAGGGGAAACGCTGCGGGGGGCAGCCCTCCCGGACAGCTTCTCTTAGTGTCCTTTGTACTTGGGCTTCACTCAGCACGGGCATGGCCCAGGGGCCTGCAGCAGCCTCAGGGCTACTCCTAATCCTGAGCTTCTCTCCTGGTGGGGCTCCCACCCAGTGCGATATCCTGCTATGGACTAATTGAAGTGGAGGGAATTCAGCCCAGGGCTGTACGGGAGGATGAGGGCTTGGAGCTGCAGGCGCTCCCGACAGGTTTTGCCTCCTGGCCGTGGAGGGCTCAGCAGAAATGCTGCTCCGATGCCCTCCACTGTCAGGAGGAGGTGGATAATTTCTCGCCAGCTTTTCAGGAAAGCCCTGTGGCGGACAGCCCTCCGGAATCGTTGCTGGGAAACGGCTCTGACGTCGCTGGAGCGGTTCCCAAGGCTTGGGATGAGCTGGCAGTGCCAGGGGAAGGAGGGCAGCAGGGCCCATCGAGGGAGCCCCTCTGCCCCGGGGTTCCTGCCCTCCCTGTCCTGTGCACAGACACCTGCAACACGACGGTGGCGCCAAGTTCAAGCTCTTCCTTCTCCAGAGCTGTTTGCACAGATGACCCCTCGGATCCTTTCTCTCTTTTTAACTATTGGCTGCCTTCTTTGGAGCTGTTGGAGCTTCTTTTCTCCCCCAGATTTTGTAAACAAAGGGTGACTTGTGACCAAGCCACTATTAAAACCTAATCAAAACTGGGTTTTGGCGTGACGTGGGTTGAGTTCTTGGCAAACAAACAGAATCTGCGTTGCTTAAGTGCAGTTTCTTCCCTCAGCGTTGTTTCGTGTGGCATGGGGGCTGCCAGGCCTTGTGCCTGGGCTAGCAGGATGTGCTGAGTGTGCTGGAATATCCTCTAATATAGTGGTCCTGCCTGATTTGATGTTCTCTCCTGTCCTGAAGCTCTAATAATGAATGGAGTTTGTCCCTTTTGCTGCTGACGTGCAGCCAGGCAGCAGTTAAAGGCGTGCACGGGCAGCAGTGTGGCAGGTGGGGGCACAAGCAAAGGCCGGTCGTGAGCGGGAGCAGATGCTGGATCTCAGCGAGCCGGTGCCAGACTAGAAACTGCAGGACCCCCGGCACAGGCAGCGGGTCGATGGTTGAAGCCATTTCAGGCACCGCTCAACATCTTCTGTTTCCTTTTCTCGCAGAGAAGAAAAGCTCATCTTGCACTTCCAAAAGGATTTCTGCCTTCCATGTGCTGCCCAAGCACCTTGCAAGGCCTGTGGAGTTTCAGTCTTAGCCCCTGGTGCTGTTCTTTATATCCTGTACAAGAGCTTGTTCTCGTGTTGAGGATGCCAAGAAAAGCAGCTCTGACTTGAGTTCAAGGGGCTTTATGTAGCCGTTTGGAGCAATGGATACGGAGTGATGGAGCCTCCTTCTTTCTGCGACTCATCCCTGTTGCAGGCAGTTACCTCTGCTGGGTGCTCCCTTCACAACAGCTTCTCTGCCTCAATTAATTAACTCTCATTGAATTTTTTGTTTGTTTATCTTCTGCTGAAATACTGATTTTCGGTGCAAGCGCCTCCAGGGTGTCTAGGGGAGACACGTGGCTTCAGGAGCAGGGCCGGGGCGCGTGGTGGAGACGTCTGCCCGTCCCTGGCACGACGTGAGCCCAGGGGCTTTGGTGCAGGGAGGCCCTGCTGCTTCCTCGCATGCTGGGTAATAAAATTGCACTCTTCTAAGAGCATGGGCAAAATATGCTGTATCTTTGGATTCTTTCATTTGTCGGGTGCCAGTGCACCTTTATTGTGCTGGCACATTTGATGCCTGTGTATCTTGGGAGGATTTGTCACTCCTGACACTGATTGTCACGCTCTTGGAGTGTAACAATAGCAAGTTGACACCCGTCCTGCTTTTAGTGCGTGCATTGATTGATGCAGGGAGATAACAGAAATAACATTTTTTTTCCTTAAGGTATCCAGTTGTTTAAATGCTTCCGTATAGCGAAATCCACGCACCGTGCGCTGTATAACCAGGCGCCTCCAAGCTCCAGTTTCTGCGTTGGGCCGCAGAGGGTCGCGGATGCTCCCGCTCCTGGGGGGAGCTCTGGGGAAGCAGGGCTGCCACAGCCAGGCTATTTGCTAAAAAATACCAAGTAGACCCTGACATGGGATGTCGGGGGTCTCAGCTGCGAGTAAAGCCAATTTAAGTGGTGGATTCCAACCCACCTTGGGCTTATTTGGGACATGTTGGAAACCTGCAGCTAACAGCTTCCTCCCTTGCCTGCTTTCCTGTCTCCTTGCTCAGATGAGGTGATTTTCCCCCCTTCCACCTGAAGTCGAAACCTTCCATCTGCATCATCATTTCACCTCTTGATGTAATGTGGGGGTGGAGATTAAGATTTAAAGCAATGACTAAGCGCTGGGAGCCTGTACCCAGTGCAGTCAGATACATCTGGCCTTTTTTTTTTTTTTAATAGGAACTGTAAGGAATTGCAAAAGTAAACCTCTACCTTCAACAGATAATAAAGCAGTGGAGAAAATCCTGGAGAAATTGCTTCATTGGCCGAGACCGTTGCAGCTTGGGACGATTCAAAGCTGGTTTCAGGCCTTTCTCATTGAACAAGGGGCTCCTTCCAGCCAGGGCTGTTCCCTGGGATAGGGAGCAGGTGGCAGAGGGACCGCAGGGGTGTCCAGGAGGCAGCGTCTGGCTTTGTGCAGGGTGCAGAGGGCCCCCCGGCTGATGCAGAGAGCTGCGTGTTGCAGAGGAGCCCAGATAGAGCCTAGGAGGGAGATTTAGGGAGCTCCATGGCCTTGGTGGTCCTACGAGCAAAGCCTTTTAATGCAGCCTCCTGATGCATCTGGCAGGTAAATGTTAATACCGCAAAAGCTTTGCTGGCTGCCCGGAGAAAAGGGGAAAACACAAGTCCTTCCGAAGATCCCTCGTGCGGAGGGAGCCCCGTGGAGCCCAACTTGAGGCACCCGGAGCCTGGTAGTCACTAGGACCGAGGAGTCGTTAATGCCTCCCATCTGCAGCCGCCTCGCTCCTGCCGCCCCCACTTCTTCCTGTGAAAACCGTTTTCCGCAGGAGCCGGGAGCTGCTCGCGGAGGAGGAAGCGAAATCACCCCCAAACTGTCTGGTTGCTCCTGGCGATAGAGCCCGTCGCCATGGAGCCGCGATTCCCATTCGCTCTCCCGGAATCCAATGAGCGGGTGCCTGCGAGAGCGTCATCCTTTACCCTTACAGGAGGCTCCCGCTCGGGGCCGCGCGATGCTAAGGCGAAAGCCAAGCACCGAAATGAAGCCCTCGGTGCTGCCGAAGGGCCAGTGCCTCCCTCCTGCCCCTTGCCGAGGGGGTCGTCAGGGGGTTTTAATTGCTGGTTGCAGCAGCCAAGTTCCTGTGGGCTGAGAACCAGCTCCCTGCCCGCGGTGCCGGGGACTGCCCTGCCTGGCACCCGGGGGTACTTCTTCCTGAGCCCTCGGAGTCTGCATGGGACTGGGTCTGTTCTAAGCACTCACCTTCCTGTCCCGTAACCAGCCAGCGGCTGGAGCAACCTGCTCCCCGTGTGGCCGCGGTGGCTCCTCGGCCTGCGCAGGGGCCGCGTCCCCGGCGCAGTGCGGTGTCGGTGGCTGGGACACATCCATCTGGGAAGGTTGTGCTGTATAACCCAAAGCTGCTCTAGGCTCCTTGCGCTGGGGCCTCAGAAAGCGAAAACAGGGCCCGGTTATCAACCTTGCACTGCTCATTAACCCGGAGGAGAGGCGGGAGGAAGCGAGCGGAGGGCCCCGCTGCTGAGGCACAGGGTGAAGCGGGTCGCAAGGGCACCCGGAACGCGCTGCTCCCGAGGTCGGCTCCGGCGCATCGGGAATGGGCCCACTCACACTGCTGCCCTTCCCCAAGGAAGAAGCTTCACTCTGGGCTGGGGGAAAACCCCCAGTGGCAGCCTGTGTCCACCGTGTACCCCAATGTAGCTTCTGGGAGCGCCTGTACTCCTAGAAGCATGTCCAGGAATGGAGCAATTAGCAGGAGGCCTCCTGCCTTCCCCAGCTTGGCTGCAGGATCCCTCCCAACAGCGAGCGCTGAAGTCTCCAGCTTTCAGGCGCTTGGCGCCAAGGCAGCAGGGCTGGAATTAAACGTCCACCCTGGGGGTGAGGAGGAGGATGTAAATATATCCCGGCTACCCCTTCCCTGCGCCTTGGCAGCCTGCGCAAATGGTCGTGACCTGTCCTGTTTGCTCCAGCAGCCTCTACCCCAACTCAGAACAGCCAGCAGCAGCTCCCCCTCCTGTTGCTCCTTTGTTCTCTTTTCCTGACCCAGATTTCGTGGCTTCCCCGGTGCTGCATCTACGTCATCTCCTCCTGTCCCTGTCAGCGCTGCCCCGTCCCCCTCACGCCCCCTCCGCAGCCTCCAAACTTTGGCTTTCTCGGCTCTGTCGTCCCGGCCTCCCCTGCGCCGCGTCCCACGCCTGGCCTGAACAGCGGCACTGATTCACGCGCACAGGAAGGAAACCTCCTCCTGACGGCATTTGCAGCGCAGATCTCTGCTTCGATTTTGTTATTTTTATTTTTGTGCGAGGGAAATACTCTGGGCGGGAAGGGTTTATCGGGAGGGGGCAGCACACAGGTTGTGTGTTCAGTGGCACCGAGCGCTCTCCTGTGAATAGGGTAGGAAAACCAGGGACTCCTGTCATCGATTTGCCTTTGCTTTGAGTCTCTCTCATACTGATGCTTCTCCTTGCAGAGGCCTTGCCCATTCGAGAGCTTTTCACCCTGTGTGGGCTCTGCCAGCGTGTTTCAGTTCTTGGCCGTGTGGATCTAGCTCTCAGTTTGGTGCATGGATGTGGGACCTGTTGCTGCCTCCTGCTTTGGGCCAGCAGGTCGAGGCTGTTGCCCTTGTTGGGTTCTGCTCTAGTTCGCAGGGTTTGGGGCACTTTATGGGCTGGCTGTGTCTTTTTTGCCATTCAAAAAGAAGCAATAAAACACAACTTGTTAGGAGGGGCTCTTTTTCTTCTTAACCTATAATTTTAGAAATATCAAACTATATATGTTGGAGACAAGTCAGGAGTTACTTTATTCCCTTTGAAACACCATAGTAACCTTTTGAGTATCAGGCTGTTCTCTCCCTGAAGACGGAGTGAATTGCAGGAAGGACAGGTGTGGGATTTGGGAAGAAAGCGCAGGAGATGGTTTTGGTGTTTGTCCTGAAACAGAGCTGGTTGCCTTGGGGTTACTGCGCAGGAGATGAGTGACAAGGAAGCTCCAACCTGGGCTTGCAGGAGTCGATGCTCCGAATGGAAACTGCCTCCTCCTTCCTGACTCTCTCCTGCTCATTCTGTCACCTCTTACTGCAGGTGCCCGTTGCTACGTTGTAGGACTCTGAAGATGTCAAATAGCAACACGACACAGGAGGCTCTGGAAATAATGAAAGAGTCAGAAAAGAAGGTGGTTGAAGAATCCGTGAACAAAACCAAATTTGCATCCAGGTCACCAAGCAAGGAGGAGGTGGAAAAGGATGGTGGGGAGGAGATCAATGTGCGTCAGGAATCTCAGGTAAGTGCAGATAAGTGGGTAGTCCCTGCTGCCCGCTTGCAGACTCAGGCCCTTCTGAGTCAGATGGGGATTAATCTGCAGGCTGTCAGGTTCAGATTAAACCTCTTACCTTCTCTTTCCTCTCCCACAGAGGCGAACTTCAAGTCATGGACATGCTAGAAAAAGAGCCAAGGTATGAGATCATCTGTCCCTTTCTTCTGGCCATTCTGAGTTGAGACGTGTTCCCAACCCTAGCACCCTAGTCCTCTCCAGTCCTCCTGTCTCCAGAAGCAACATGAAGCACCCGTGGGAACATGAGTGCTCATCTTCACAAATACAAAAGACAACTTTGCTTTGACCCAGGTGTACCCTCCCCGGAGTCTGAAATGAAGTTCACAGATTCCATTGAAGGGACTGGGCAGTGCACATGCCAATTACACCAGAGAAATTTCGGTCTCTTCCTTGCCATGAGAATATTACGCAATCAAATGACCTAAAAAAAAGTGAATTTTCATCCAAATAGCTAAAAAAAATGAGTTTTGTTTGTAACTGTCTAGTGTCAACCCAGCCCCCTTCCGGGAATACCACATTTCCTTCCAAAATAATGGCATATGCATGTTAATGCAACACCAGGACACTACTGCTCTAGAATGCTGCTTTTTAGGCAAAATCTGGAAGGGAAAGTGCAGCCATTGTATGTTTTTTTATTTTACCCTATCTTAGCTTAAGCTCCTTTTTTCTCTCTGCAAGATTTGATTTTGATAATAACTACTGGACTAGTTTAGCAAAAATGGCCGTGACTTCTTCAGAGCTGGCAATTATAGAATCATAGCATAATTCAAAGCCCATCTAATCCAGCTAATATTTATCTAGTCTGGCCCCCTATTCAAAACAGAGTCAGCTATGAGATCTAGCTGGGATAATCAGAGCTTGATGTTAAAGCTGCTCGGGTTGCTAGTCCTTTTCACAGTTTAATTAGGACTCTGTGAAGAGCTTGTAATGCACTGACATGAACTTGGATGTGCGCAACTTGGCTGAGATGTCTTAACTATGTATTTTTTTCCTCTAGTCTAATTCAAAGCTTAAACTGGTCAGGAGTTTGGCTGTATGTGAAGAATCATCTAGCCCCTTTGTAGATGGGCTGCTGGAGTCCCAGGTAGGCCTAGTATCAAGCAAGCTGTGTGAAAGCCCAGAAAAATTCTTGCTAGAGGTGGTGTCCCTCCCTGGGCCTGCACCTCTAATAGCCAAGAAGTTTCCCCAAGAGACTGCTTGTGAAAGCAACAGTTGTGCTTTGAGCGCTGCTGATGTTCGCTCATACGCACACACAGCCCTCCTCTGACAAGGTATTGGATTCTCAGGTGGTTTTTAACCCTCAAGGTTTAAAACCCTCAAGGAAGGTTTTTAGCATTTAGTAGCTAAATTTAGTGGGAAATGCTACTGAGTGCCCCATCAGAACCTGCTGAAAGCTTCTTGTTAGGAGGCGGGTGAGGGGGGAGGTTGCTCTGTCCATTCCCAGGGCAGGGTCTCTTAGGAAGTGTTTCACATCTGGCAGCCAAATCCCACCTTCCCGATGCCCTTCTCTGCTGGCAGCGTCTCCGCAGTGGCAGGGATTGCAGGGAGCATCTTGAGTCACTCAACGCAGCCTCTTTTGTTTTGTTGCAGGACATCATTCAGTTGCACATCAGCTGTCCTTCTGACAAGGAAGAGGAAAAATCCATGAAAGATGGGGCTGAAAAAGAAGAAAAAGACAAGAATAAAGAAAAGGCACCAAGGAAAATGCTGTCTCGAGGTCAGGTGCCGTCTGGACAGGACAGGTCCTGTCTTACCTGCCGTTACGATCCTGTTGGCCAGTGGTACAGCTGCTGGAAGCAGAAGGGTTAATCTCTGTTGAAGGCTGCACATAAATGCATCATTTTTATAACATTCTCTCAGGAATAAAATACGGGGAAGGAGGGGAAGAGTTGTTCTAGACTGGCACATGCCCCAGCAGGATTGCAGGCTACCTGCATGTTTGTAGTGATCTGGTACATTTTTGGAATACACAGTTAAAACCAAAAGGAGGTTTCTCTCCGTGAACTGATCTGCTTTCCCTTTTCTGGGGTCCTCCTAGTGTGGCTTTGGGCTCATTTTGCCTTGTCCGTAACCTCCTGATCTTCTTGCTGCCACAAAAAGCACTGGTGGATAGTCCCCAGCTTTTAGATTGAGAAAGCAGACTTCAAAGTCATGTTCAGAGCTGTACTAGAAACTGTACTTGAGCCCAAGTGATGCAGAGCCCATTCTCTGCAGTTCCGTAGCAAGAGGGGTCTTTCTTCCTCTTACCATGTTGTGACTTGTTAGTGCTGGGAATAAGGCTGAGTTTCTTCTGGCAGCTCTGAAGGGACATCATCGTCATGCATGAAGATAGTCGTTGCTGTGACACACCTCTTCCCATTCAAGCTATTCTCTTGCAGCGTTTTGTTAATTTGTGCTGATGCTATTGTTGTTTCAGATTCCAGCCAGGAATATACAGACTCCACTGGAATAGATTTGCATGAATTTTTAGTAAATACACTGAAAAAAAACCCGAGGTAGGTCCCTAGTCAATAAAACAAGTAGCTAATGGAGTGAAAGGAGGGAGAACCTGGCAACCAATGCTGCTTTGATTGACTCTAAATCTGTGGTGGTGGGGGGATAAATGTATTCATATATCCTGGGGGAGAAGCAACTGCAGAAAGTAACTGTGTTTTACTTTTTGGAATTCAGACAAGGTGACAGGACCTGGGGCGGTGTAGAAACAAAAAGCACAACTGTAGCTTCATATACAGCAGTCAAGCAAAACATGCACTTATATATTATGGAGAGAAAGAGAGAAAAATAATTTGTGTAAATCCAATCAGGAAGGAGTCTTGATTGTTCTAAAACCCATTGTCAAAACCTGGCCTCTAAAGAAACTGGTACTGCTCCTAATAGATATAATCAAGCCAAACTCTAGCATAGGAATAACAGAGCTGGAATCTCTACAGTGGGGCTTCCAGCAGAGCTCATATTCAATATTACCAGAAGCCAAGAGCCATCAGCAAAACATCGACTTTAAACAGGAGAAGAAAAAACATGGCTGTTAATTTACTATTTGTGATTTTTTTTCTGTTCTGTTTTGTTTTAATTCATTTTCGTGGAGGGTATGTGAAGCCTGATTGATTAACGATGCTGCTCGTTCCAGGCTTTTATGGCTTTTTTCTGTTGTGGGCAGATGACTACCAAACAGGATAAGCTGTGTTTCACTGTCACTAAACGTGTTATTTTCCTCATTCTTTTCTTGACAGGGATAGAATGATGCTGCTAAAGTTAGAACAGGAGATTCTGGAATTTATTAGTGATAACAAGTAAGTGACTATCAAGTTTGTGTCAAGCAAAACAGATTTATAATTTACAATTTAGGAACTTGGGCTCCCAGGGGCAGAGTGAGTGTCTTTTGGACACACTGCTTAAGAGGACTGTTCTCCTGTACATCCTTCTCCACCCTGTGCTCATTCATAAGGTGTCAGAGCACCGTATTAATTTGATATCAGTTGGTTTATCATCATATCCATTGTGAAGGAAATTAGTGCTGTTGTGCAGCTGTTCTCAGCATAAACTGTAGGAGAAGGAACCAGGATTCATATTCCAGAATATGGGATGGAGTGTTTACAGCAGAGCTTGCTGCTTTTTTTTTTTTTTCCCTCCACCTAGTAGGACTGGAGAAGTCATGGTGTTAGCACTGATAGTGGCTCCTGTTTCTGCTCAGGAACAAGCCAGTGCTTTTCTGCACAAGCTGCTCTTGTTTTAGGAAAGGCCTGTTCAGCTGGAGACCTCACTCAGCCCAGTGGTGCCTCAGGCTTGTATTTGAGTCCTGACTAACTCCCTGGTCTGGGATCAGATCGAAGCATCTCCGGCCTCTCCTTTTCCCTCTCTCCCTTTTGAGGTCGTTGCCTTCCACATTCTAACGGCTTCTCCTCTGTCCTCAGCAATCAGTTTAAGAAGTTCCCTCAGATGACCTCATATCACAGGATGCTGCTGCACCGGGTAGCTGCCTACTTCGGCATGGACCATAACGTTGATCAAACTGGGAAAGCAGTCATCATCAACAAGACCAGTAACACCCGAATGTAAGGAACAGGGGATGACAACAGACGGGCTGGAATCCCCTTCCCTTTCCCTGCATGGTACTACGTGACCCCCAGCCCCAGATCTCTGGCATGGTCCAGAATGGGATGAGTTTTATATCAAATATTTTGCTTGCATGAGAAAGGCTGGTCCATTGCGGAGGGTCCTGGAGAATCCTTCACTCCAATCCTAAATGTATCTATCTGCAAGTCCTTCCCAGTTTGGTACAGTTGTCAGAGAAAAGGTGGGACCTCCTCCCTTTGCCATCAGAGGGAGATTTGGCACAGCTTCTGCAATCCCCTCACCACCTTTTTGCAAGGAGTGGTTTTATGAAGAAGGTCTCTGTCCATTTTCACACTCCTAACAAGGGCTGCTTCCTCCCGCAGCCCTGAGCAGAGATTCTCCGAGCACATCAAAGATGAGAAGAATGCAGAATTCCCACAGAGATTCATCCTAAAACGGGATGATGCCAGCATGGACCGAGATGATAATCAGGTAAGGAGTAGGAGGGTGTGCCTGCACACTTTGTGGAAGTCATGTGAGACTTTTCTAAGTTTAGAATGACTCTAATTTTCTCTTGGGTTTCCTACAGTAATAGTCTGTAAAAGCTTCTACCTCTCCCAAATGGCAGCATCCAAACATATGAAGATTTTATAAAATACCACGGAAGTGGGGGAAGGAATTGCGCAGGCTCTACGCAGTGTGCTGTATTTCTGCACCTGAACAGTGACTGCTGGCTGGGCTAGGGTTTAAGGTGAAATGTTTTGCTAGGGTTTTTTTTGAAAGAGCCCCAGGGCTGAGCACTGCCAAATGTTTCTCCCACCCCTCCCTGAAGTCACTGTGTCCTGGCAGTACCTCTGGACCGAAGCCATCAGCAAAATTAAACCCTCCAATATTAGAGCTCAACATTATTGCCAGTCACCTGAGCTCAAAACCCTCCGGAACCCCTGGCTCCCTCCAGGCTGTGGAAGGTGGCACCACCTGAGAGCTGACTTGTGGCAGCTGAGCTGAGGTGGCACCACCAAGAGCTGACTTGTCCTTCTGTGGCTGTTTTCCCAACCTGTTCTAGACAAAATCTTCAGTGTCAAAAAGGGGCAGGGAGGCAGGCAGACCTCTGCACCAGGGATCTCATTCTTTGCTGTTGTTGCTCCCATCTTTACGTCAATCTAACATGCCGTTATCACTTGCTTTGGGTCATGTTTTTGAAACTGAAAGTTGTCAGGAGAAGAAGCTGGCCATTGCAATCAGTATCAGGCTCTGATTCCTCATGCTCTGCAGGTAAGACAGCTACCCATGAAGCACAGAACTCTTGGCTGAGGTGCAGCTAGCTGCTGGCCCTGTGCCTTTAAAAATTGCCCTCTAGTTTTTGACTCCTTAGGACCAGAATATCTTCCAGAAGAACTTGGTGACATGTTCCCAGTCTGTCATTCCCCAGTCAGGTAGAGTGCAGGCATAGTGGTTGTGCTTGATCCAGCTCAGATGCACTAAGACCACCAGGAGGTTGTCCCTTAGAAATAAACACCCAGAATGTAGGTGCAAAGAGCAGGGGCTGTGTCACGGCTTGCAGACACGCCAATCCCTACCCGCTCACAGAGCTGGGGGGAAATCGCAGCAACTGACTGTGCCCCCTTCTCCTGTGGACAATTGCTGACCAGCTGAGCTGTGTTTGTGCCTTCAGATCAGACTCCCCTTGCAGGATGGGAGAAGGAGCAAATCTATAGAAGAGCGAGAGGAAGAGTATCAGCGGGTCAGGGAGCGGATATTTGCACGAGAGGTAAGCTCGAGTGACTCCCTGGCCACATGCCCTACTGGAACTTTGTGGCAGAAGGTGTCTTTGAGTAAATTAAAAGGTCAGGTCTTGACATGCCATTTTCTACAAAGTTCCCAGTGTTTCTACCGGTGAAATAGAGGGCCTAACAAAGATGTTGCAGCCATTAAGTTAGAAGCTGTGGCTCTACTCTCCAATATGCGCTTTCCCTCCTTCCCTAATCAGTTTTCCCCTTTACATGGCAGTGGAAGTGTGGGAACTGACAGATGAGGCAGACTTGCCCCTGCTGCCCAGCAAGATTAGAGTAGATTAGATTAGCTCATGCAGGGGGTCCGGGATGACTAGCAAATCAATCATGGAGCCTAAAAGAGCAGCCTTCTCCCTGTTGTTTCCCTGCTGCTGCAGTTTCGGTCTCCTGGTGCTGGCCCTAGAGTGGCAGCCAGGCCTCTTTGCTTGCTCGAGATCCTTGATCCTTCTCCGAGGAGCTGGTGCCCGTGCACACATCTGCCTTGCGGAGAGGCTGCCGTGTGCTGTCTGCTGGCCGGAGGCAGCTCCGTCCTCGGACCTGCGTCCAAAGTGGCAACTGGCAGAATGAGGGATGGTGCCAAGTCTGATCTGCCTTGGCTCGAGTTCAAAGCGCAGCTCCTTGCCCGCTGCGTTTGAGTGTCTGGGGGACAGCCCTTGTGTTTGCCCCTAGGGGGAATTTCCATGTCCCCAGCCAAGGAGGGTGCTCAGGCTGTGCTGAGTCCCAGGCTGAGGACTCTGACCTCTGTAACTGTGGATTTGTCTTCCACACAGAGGCCCAGAGCCACCCAGACGTGGTAGCAAACAGCTCTGCAGCCAGAGCACAGTGGGCACCACCCAGGGTTAGCGCAGCACAGGGCGGGCAGGTAACTGCCCTTGCTCTGTGCCCACGGGCTGAGGCAGCACTTTGCCCCGGCGGGCACTGTCACAGCGTGGCCTGGGCTTCCTAGGAGCCCTCTGCCATCTCATCACGTGCGAAGCTGCTGCCTGCATTTAGCAAGAAAGGACCCCAGCACACCTGGCCTCGCTTGCTGCACTGGAAAAGCAGCCATCACTAATCCAGCTCTAGAGTGATGGGGTAGGGAGCTGAGGGCTCAGATTTGCAAACTCCTGAGAGATCTCGGAGTTACCGCTGCCAGGGAAGGTTCCAGATCAGCCCGGCTTGAGAGCCAGGTGGCACTGGAGTGTCCAAGGCTCCACGAGACTCCGGAGTGAGCATGTAACTCAGTACAATACAGCCTGTGCTGGAATCTCACACCCTTAGTGCTTTGTTCCTCTCTGCTTTGAAATTGACAGAGGTTTGTTGTTTTCAAAGTTATTAAGTCTCTCTTTCTTTTTTCCCTCCCCTCTTCATGTGTTCCCGGCCTCCAGAGTGGCCAGAATGGATATCTCACCGACAGCAGGTTAGTAGTATTCACCAGCCATTGTTGGTATCTCTGGCTTTCTCTGTGAACAACTGCATGACTCTATAATGATGCTTTTTTCTGATGTTAACCGACAGAATCTCCAAAGAAGGCTTTTCTTCTAGTTCTCACAAACGGAGGCAGATTTTTAGGTACCTCTGTGTGACTTATTTTTTACATTGTCCTGCTGAGTAAGTTTGCCCCATGCATGGCTGCTTGTGAAGTTATTCAAGTTGTATTTTTTGCAACATCAGTTTTTGAGTCCTTTTTTTGCTGGTTCATCAATGAAAGCGGAGGGGTGGAAGTGGGAATGGCAGGGAAGAATGGGGAGGCCAGAGGATTCCAGCACTTCACAAATCACAGCAAAACCCTTGCCCTTACAGTGACAGGATCAGCATCCTCACAGGGTGGGTTTGTCCCTAATCCCTGATTTTCATGGCCTAATGATGGTAGTGGAATATCTTGAGAAGCCCGTTTCAACCCGTGTGTGCTGCAGAGGGCACTGGGAGCATCTCTGAGCGGCATTTGCTTATTTCTCTGGCACTGAGGATGAGAGGACAAAGAATAGGATGAAAATCGAGCAACCCTCTTGCCTGCTGTCCTCTTGTTTCATAGTCCACACCCTAGAGAGGAAACATCTCTGCACAGACAGACAGACAGACAGACAGACATCTTTCCCCTACCCTTCCCTCTTCTTCCCCCCTCTTTGAATAGCCCCTAAGCTGCCTTCAGAGTTTAGACTGGAGAGAGCTCAAGAACTTGAAGATGATGCTTATACTCCACTATAATTTTGGCTTTGAGGATGTGTAGTCCAGTTCCTTTCACCAGTCTGGGGGTAATTGCACTGGTTGCTTTTCCAAGGAAGCTTTTTTCCCCCGGGCTGGTGCGGAAAGTGCTCTCAGCCTTCCTTGTCTTGGAGACTCCGTAAAACTATCCACGGACTCTCCAAACTATCCACGCTCTGTTTGGAAACAGTGAGGGCTTTAGCAAGGGATCGTGCTGAGGCCCTGCTGGAATCCGCTCCAGGGTAGGGATGAGGGCAAGGGCCAAGGTCTCAACACACTTGAAGGAAGAGAATCAACATCTGGGTCCTCGCAGGCTGCTCCAGCCAGCCGTGTGCTGCGGTGCTGCTGTGCGTGGTGCCGACCGCAGGCCAGCATTGCCACCCGCGCCGGGGCAGTGTAGATGCAGCTTGTGTGGCTCCTGCTCCTGCCCCTTTTCCCTGGGGTTGTTGTCTAACTCCTCCGGTCTCTGCAGGGGCAACCGGGACAGTTTGAACCGGGCCTCGGGCAGCCGCCAGAGCAGCACGGAGAGCGAGATCAAGTCGCTGGAGCCCCGACCGTGGAGCAGCACCGACTCGGACGGCTCCATCCGCAACCTGCGACCGCCCGTCACCAAAGCCAGCAGCTTCAGCGGCATCTCCATCCTGACGCGGGGGGACAGTATCGGGAGCAGCAAGGGCAGTGCTGCCAGCAGGACGCCCCGGGCAGGTACCACGTCGTTAGGAGACGTAGCTGGGACTGGGCGGTGCTGGAGCCGGTGGGCAATGAGGCTGCTCCACAGGAATCCCCTGAAGCATACAGGGTGCACCTACCTAGCATCCCAGCTGCCTTTGAGCGCCGCACATTCGTCTTGTCATTTCAAGGTGCCTCTATCATCTCCTGGGAGCCTGATTCCAGGGCAGCGCTTACCCTGGTTCTTGCAACCACCTCTGGCACCATTTCATCAACTGCTGGAACAGTTATTTGAAGATCCGGCCCAGCCATGTGCAGAGCAGAGCAAGAGGGGATCTATTTTTTGCTTTCTGTATTTTTCCTCCAGATCTTCCCTGTGAGCAGAAGCCCGTTGCTTTCCAGATGCTATATAATGGCAAGCAATTAGAAATGCTGTGCAAAAAAGAAAGAAAAAAGAAAAAGAAATTTCTCTTGGAAGAAAAAAAAAAAAACCACTCACCAAATCCTACTGTTTGTTCAGAGTGGAGGAACTCAGCAGTTCTTTTTCCATCTCAGCCATCGGCCTCTGGGCAACTGTGAAAAAAAATACAGAAATATTTCCCCTTTTGCAGTGTAGGTGATGATACATAGCTCCTTATCAGAGCGCCTCGAGACAGGCTGTTGAAAAGCAATAGATCAGAGGCAGAGTTGGTTAAAGAGCAGCCTTCAAGCGGTAATTTCACAGCCCTTTTATTTTGGAAGTATGACTGAAATGCTGAGGAGGGCAGCGGCCAGCTGGGTATCGCACTTCGCCCTGTCCCCGTGCAAGGCCCTGCTTGGGAGCAGGCAGAATCCAGCCCAGGAGACAGCGGCAGGGTCCAGCCCATGCCACCGCCTCGGCGTGGTTCTGCCTCAGGCGCAAGCCCTGCTCTGCCTTTCTCTGTTCAAGGTCTGGTGCTCGGTGCCCCTGACGCCTGCGGCCAGTCGCCCTCCTCACAGCCCACGCGCGGCCTCCTGCCCTGCGCGGCCCCGCAGCCTCCCGCACCGTCACCGCAGCAGCCTCCGTCGCAGCCGCAAGGGCTCCCGCCCGCAGCGCCGCAGCAGCCGCCCATGAGTAACCACATGATGTCGCAGGTGGGTTGCTGCCCCGCGCGCGAGGCTCGGGCACAGAGAGGGAGATGGAAACAGAGCGACCGCGCACCAGGACACACACCTCACCCTGCCCTTGGCCTCGCGCTCACCACTGGCTAGGGAGCGACAGCCCCTCCGTGCCGTTGGCAGAGCGGGACGTGGGCAGGGGGCCTTGCTTTGTCCTCCTGTAATGGCCACAACCTGAAACACCAAAAGTTCCACAGGAACTTAAGGAAAAATTTCTTGACAGTGAGGGTGCCAGAGCACTGGAACAGGCTGCCCAGAGAGGTTGTGGAGTCTCCTTCTCTGGAGATCTTCAAAACCCGCTTGGACGCAGTCCTGTGCCACGTGCTCCAGGTGACCCTGCGTGTGCAGGGGGTTGGACTACATGACCTCTAGAGGTCCCTTCCAACCTTCAGCATTCTGTGATTCTCCGATTTAGTGGTGCTGCGGTGTCTCAGCTCACCGGCCTCCTCCGCATCTGCTCGGCCAGCAGGCTCAGGGCACTTTGGTGAGTGGCAGTTACCTCTGCTGCTGCCTTCCTGCAGCGCCAGACCCTGGGCTCTAGTACCAGAGGCAGCAGCAGACTGAGCATGGTGTCCTGGGTGGGCAGGATGAGCCACAAGGGGTTTCTGGAACTTTTCTCCTCTTCTGGCTGTCATGAGATGACAGCAGAGGTGAGTCTGCCCAACTGAACTGGGGTCTAGTAGCGTTCAGAGACTTTGACATCAGAGCTCTGCAGAATTTCTATTCTAGAACAGAATTTTTCTGTTTTATTTTGCATCTTCTGCACCTTGGCTCTTCTCCTCATGGTTTAGCTCCTGAAAAGCTGTTCTTGTTTGTTTGGATGCTGGCAAAAGGTCAGAAAATGCAGTGTCTCCCATGTGCATGAACCTTCTGTCCCACCAAAGGACAAAAGGAAGCCAGGGCTCCCCGTGACTGCACATGCAGCGCCCATGGCGCTGCGCGGTGCTTGAGTTAGGCCACATCAGCGTGTCCCCAGGAGCCAAAGGAGGGGCCCGGACAGGAGGGCGAGACTGAGAGGAGTTAGTGATGGTGACGACGGAGAGGCACAAAGGTGGCGCTGGGAGGGGACGGTTCTCCCGGTGCCCTTGGTAGCAGCTGCCCTTTGCGAGCCCGTGTCCCTGGTTATGCCGGGCGGGAGCTGCTTCGCGGACGCGTTCGGCCTTCCCAGCTTCCGCAGAGCGCCTGGCCAGGCTGTGCATTTTCCTCCACAGGGACGCGGATGCTCCGCTCTGGTCTCTGCTTTCCCCCTTCTGCAGTGCTCTCCCTCCCTCCCTACCATGTTTGCAGTCGGTTCCGTTGACTAACCTTGTTGTTCCTTCTTTCTCTCCTTCTTCCCATCCTGTCCATCCTTCCTTCTTCCCTGCCTCCATTCCTTCCCCCACACCTTTTCCCACCCAAATCTTTCTCCTTCGCTCCCTTCTCTGCTGGTCTCAGCCGGTCCCAGCGCTGCAGCCTGTTCCGTATTCTCCAAGCTCCTGCCCCCAAGTCCTCTTGCCAGTCTCTCCACCCCAGCAGTACAACATGGTATAAACCCCATTTCCTCTTCCGCACTCGGTTGTATTCTGTGGTGTCTTGCATGGGCTTTTGCTGGTCACATATGTTGCAGATGCTGGGCTCAGGGTTCGGGGTTTGGGGCAGCCCTGCACTGCAGCGGGGCCAGGGCCACGGGGCACTCGAGGAGGTGGGAAGCCCAGATCTGCCCCAGGAAGAGCTGCCCGTGCCCAGCACAGGGGCCCTGCCTTGGCTGGAGCGAGCGGAGCGCGGCCAGTGTTGCGAGCCTGGGCCTCGGGGTTGTTCTGGGCCCAAGCCCCTGGGCTGGGGGCACCGCGGGGGTGATGCTGCCCCGCGGGTCCTGCCCGAGCGCTTGGGCTCCCCTGGATGCCCCTGCTGTGCTCCTGCAAAAAGCTCTTGGGCTGTGACTTGGTACTGGGGCATCTCCAGAGCCCCTTGGAGCAGAGCGAACCCTGCTGTGCTGGGAACAGCCGTAGCCTGTGCGCCCTCCTCCTCCATCCCTCCCACTTGTCCCCAATGCAGGGTGACGAACTCAGCAGCCCCTTCGGGCAGATCAGCCTCAGTCGGCAGGGCTCGACAGAAGCCCCGGATCCCTCCTCAGCCATGTTCCAGTCATCCCTCATCTCCCAGCACCCTCAACCATCAGGATTCATCATGACATCCCCCGGGCAGCCCATTTCCTCCTCCAACTACTCAGCCTCGGGGCACACGCCCCCCACCCAGCAGGTGCTGCAGCCCCAGAGCTACATTCAGCCTCCCCAGCAGGTAAGGGCATGCGCGGGGCCAGGCAGGGCGCCGGGCGGCCTGGGGAGCAGCTCCAGCCCCTCACAGCTCCCTGCCCTGCGCTCGGCACGGGCCAGGCCCTGCCCCTGTCCCCTGAGCTCACAGGGCACCTGTGGCCATTCCTGGGGGAGGGAGAGCAGCCATCAGAGCCCAAGTTCAGGTCTCAGAGTTGCCAGCTCTCCCTGGGGTCCTGCAGGGTATTGAGAGCCCTAGGATTAGTCTTGGAGAACTGTGGCTCCCCTACCCTTGTGCCACTGTGCTGGGAAAGGATGGGAAAGGCTTGGGTGTGCAGGAATAGGAGTGGGAAGCAGGTCCCGAGGAGCAGTCATCTGTGCAGAGCCAAAGCCTTGCTTGGTTTCACTCAGCAGACACCAGGCCGGGTGAGAGGGGAGACTGGCTCTGGGACTGGATTTCGTGCTTCCACCCTTGTGTTCTCACCGCGGGTTTTCTTGATTCTGATAGATTCAGGTTTCTTACTACCCTCCTGGGCAGTACCCGAACTCCAGCCAGCAATACCGATCTCTCAGTCACCCAGTGGCCTACAGCTCCCAGCGCACGCAGCAGCTCCCCCAGCAATCCCAGCAGCCTGGTAAGGGGCAGTGCGGGCGGGTGCACGTGTTTCCCTTCACTTGGCTCTTAAGCATCTCCCATTTAGTGTGTGGGGCAGGACTGCCCTTTCCTGCCCGGAGGCAGCATCCTCTCCTCTTTGCTGGCCTTACTGCCTGGAGGGTTCCTCTGGGCTGTGCAAAGGGAAGCTGGAAGCAGCCCTGGCTGTGAAGCCTCTTTCAGTCTGTCCCTTGTGTCTTGGGAAGCAGGATGGGCATCAAAATGCAGCGTTCACTGAGCTGCTGTGAGGTGGATTTAAAGCCAGGAGCTGTGCTCAGATCTTTGCACGTAAAACGAGGTCTTTCCTCATTGGTTCAGCTGGAGATGGGGGCAAAGCAGGGCTTAACTAGTCCCATGCCAAGTGCCTGGCTGCCTGCTGTGGTGACTGGGAAACTGCTCCATTCCAACCCTGTTCTGACAGGTTTACAGCCGATGATGTCCAACCAGCAGCAAACATACCAAGGTGTAATGGGAGTGCAGCAGGCGCAGCCCCCTGGCCTCCTCAACAGCCAGAGGAACAGCATGGGGGGCCAGATGCAGAGCGTCATGGGGGTGCAGCAGGCGCAGCCCCCTGGCCTGCTCAGCAGCCAGAGGAGCAGTATGGGGAGTCAGATACAAGGCCTCATGGTGCAGTACACTCCACTGCCTTCGTACCAGGTAGGCATCAGCCGTGCTCAGGGGAGGGGGTGCTGGGGAAAGGCCCCACAGGAAGCACCTTCCTGTCTTGTTCCTGCCCCTCCCTGGACAAGATTGCTCCGGTCTGCAGCAAACCTGTCCTTGTCTTCTACCCTGCCTGGACCTCTCTCACTCCTCTTTGGGTCCAGTTTTCCCTGCTTTTGCGCTCTCTCTCCTGTCATTTCACAGTGCTCTACCTCTTTCCCCCATGCAGGTCCCTGTGGCCAATGAGTCCCAGAACGTGGTCCAGCAGCCTTTCCAGCAGCCCGTGCTTGTCCCGGCCAGCCAGTCTGTCCAGGGGGGTCTCCAAGCTGGAGGGGTTCCCATCTACTACAGCGTCATCCCCACTGCCCAGCAGAACGGCACCAGGTAAAGCTGCTGCTCTGCCCCGCGGGGAGCTGCTGCCCTGTCCAAGGGGCAGCACATCCTGTCCTTGTGGCTCGAGGAGGCAGCTGGGCACCACAGACACTTGTCCCTTCTTGAGGACAAGTTCTTCTCTTGCCCGGTCCGAGCCCCCTAGCCCAGCAGCAGCTGGTGCTTTCCGTGCTGCTCCCAGAGCAGCTGCATTTCCAGGCATCTCCTGTGCGAGGGGGCTGCTGGCACGGGCAGCTTCCCCCATCCCCAGCGTCTCACCACTTCACTCTGCTCCGCAGCCCTTCGGTGGGGTTTCTGCAGCCACCTGGCTCTGAGCAGTACCAGATGCCACAGTCCCCCTCGCCCTGCAGCCCGCCACAGATGCAGCAGCAGTATTCAGGTAAGAGACCTCCAGTCAATGTTGACACCAATTCTACTGGGTTGGCTTTTGGAAGGGGCATGGGGGCTGCAGTGAGCAGAGCAGCCAACTCCCAGCTTCTGCACAGGGAGTTTCCTTGGTCTTACACGTCCCTGCAGGGCTTGGACATTTGCTGCAGCCACTGCTGCTCTGTGCCTGAGGTCCCCTCGCTGCAAGGGGCCCATGAGGTGGGCGCAGGCCCCGGCAGCTGCTGTGGGCACTGGGCTCCCTCTGCTGGTGCTGTGACTTAGTGTCACCAGGGCAGCTGGTGGGACCAGGGGAGGGCTGAGGATGAGGGGAGCAGCCTGCGCTCTGCGCCCTGTTCCCAAGCGCAGGGTATGGGCTGGGGCCGGGTGAATTGACGCAAGAGCAGGAGCTGCAAAACGAGGTATGGGGGCACTGTGCCCAGCTCGTGCTAGAGCCTTGGACTAAGGATTTGGCATGATGAGACCAGAGTTCCCTTCAGCTTCTTTCCTCTGCTTACCTTTTTCGCGGGTTGAAAGTCATCACTTGGCTGATGTAACCTGATGCCAGAGGGATGTCTTTCTGCAGAGGTTCGGCAGAGCCTCTCCATGCCCTCTCTGGCAGAGATGGTGGAGGAGAGCACAGAGGAGCGTTGCGAGGGACGCTGCAAAGGTGCTGTCACTGCTGTCACAGAAAGCAGCAGCACCCAGAGACTCAGCATTTCTGTTGCTCTTCCCTCCCCTCAGGGGTGTCTCCGTCAGGCCCTGGTGTGGTTGTGATGCAGCTGAATGTACCCAATGGCCCCCAGGCCCCCCAGAACCCCCCCGTGGTGCAGTGGAGCCACTGTAAGTACTACAGCCTGGAGCAGCGGGGGCAGAAGCCAGGAGACCTCTACAACCCGGAGAGCAGTGCTCAGGTATCGAAAGGCTGGGAAGAAGATAGCTCATCTCTTGGGAGCAGACTGGTCCCTAGCACCCGCACTGGAAGGGCTGGGAGAGGGCAGGTGGGCTCACCCCATGGTGGTGGGGCAGACGTGGGGCTGGGCACAAGCACCAGGGGCATCTAACCCTCTGTCTCCCACAGGCCAGCACCCAGCTGAACAGCCCCATCACATCCCCCACGCAATCCCCGACGCCGTCTCCTGTCACCAACCTCAACAGTGTCTGCACAGGGCTGAGCCCCCTCCCGGTCCTCACACAGTTCCCCCGGCCCATGGGCCCAGCACAAGGTAAGGAGGGAGCGTGGGGGCAGCACAGGCCTGGGGCTTTGCTGCTCCTCTGCCAGCCCCCAGCGAACACTTGCTCCTGTTCCGCAGGCGACGGGCGTTACTCGCTGCTGGGGCAGCCGCTGCAGTATAACCTGTCCATCTGCCCCCCGCCCCTGCTCCACAACCAGCCCAACTATGGAGCGCACCAGGTAAGGCCGCGTGGCGCCCCGGAGCCGGCCCGCCGGGCACCTCTGTGTGCGCAGGGGCAGTCAGAGGGGAGTGGGCGCCATCCTGCCTGGGTGGCAGGACTGCCCTTGGGAACGGTTCTCCTGGGAGCCTCGGGCCGAAGTTTCACCCTGCTGCAGCTTTGTCCAGAAGCACTGTTGGCCCAGGTCCCTTGAGTGTCCTGCGGCCGTGGCTGTGCCCTGGTCTCCTCCAACCTCCCCAGACCGCCATGGCATTGTCCCAAAGGTGCCAGGGTGCACCCAAGTGTCTCCTTCCCCTCTGCACTCATGGCCTGGTCATGTTTGGTCTTGCTCTGTGCACTGTGAGGCCTCCCCAGGCCACGGTGCCTCCTCAGGTGACACGTTACCATTTTTACTCTTGAAGGGGCAAACTGGAATGAAACACGGAAACCGGGGCAAGAGACAGGCCCTCAAGTCGGCATCTACTGATCTCGGGACCAGTGACGTAGGCAAGTGACCCTCCTCCCTTGCCCCCCACCCGCTCCCTGTCACAAGGAAGCACCCGGCAGTGGCAGAGACGTCGCTCTGGTTTCTGCTCACCCCCTTCGCCAGGCCCCTTTGCTGGGGTGGTTGTGGGGGACACGGGCTGCTCTGGAGCCAGGTTAAGTGCTGCCTGTGCTGACCGGAGCTTGGGGAAGGAGCAGGGAGCTGTTTGTGCGGAATCAGTGCTGAGCACCAGGACATCTGGGCCCTGTTGCTGCCTCTGTGCTGGCTGAGGTGTGATGGGGTGCGGAGCAGGAGGGGCAGGACGCCGCTTGTCAGCACAAAGCCACTGTCCAGACCCATGAAATCATTGCCTTCCCAAGTGACCCTTCTTTTTCCAGCCTCAGTTTCACATATCCCTGGGGCTTTGGGATCTTCCACAGGGGGCTGCCAGGGCTGAAATCCTTGCTGAATCATTTCTCTTAAAGGGAGAAAGCCCCCCCGACCCTGTTCCTTCTCCCCAGGCCGAGTCTCCACTCCCTTGTGTCTGTGAGCGGAGGCCAGGCCCGTGCCCAGCTTCTCCCTGCAGCCAATGCAGGACCTGAGCCAAACGGGCTGGAAGGAGACAGTCCTTGCAGGCTCGCTGGAGTTGGTTGTCCCCTGTGTCACCTCTGTGTCACCACCACCCAGTGCAGCTGTTTGCAAGGGGCCCTTTAAGAGCTGCTTCCTGGAGAGCTGCCCCATCCTCGCCGGCGCTCATTACATGCCAGGTTAATATTAGCAAAGAATCCGTGTGGCCAGGACGCCGCTAAGCCCCGAGGCCGGAGAGGAGCCGCCAGGAGCCGGGAGGCAGCAGGGGCTTAGGGAGCACCAAGCAGAGGTGCTGTGACCTGGGTGCAGGAAGGGGCTGTCCCCGTGACGAAGCACCTGGGGAAAGGGCAGCGGGGAGCGGGGAGCTCCCTGCCAGCAGCCGGGCCGAGCGGGAGCTGCTGGCACCAAGCAGCTGCGGGAGCCCAGGCACAGCCCGGCGCTGCCGGAGCCGTGAGCAACCAGACGTCTCCGTCTCCTCTTGAAGCAGGGTGCGGGGCACGGGGCACCGGCACGCAGGTGTCGGCAGGATCAGCACGGGCACCGCAGGGACAGCCAGGCTGAGGAGTCCGTGGTGGCTGCTCAGAAAGAGCATCCCCATGTGGGCGCTCAGCAAAGCTCTGCCCTCCTGGGCTCCAGCTCCCAGCCCAGCACCGTGGGGACACGGGCTCCCAGCACACGGCCACGGCCAACACGGACTGTCTTTGCCCTGCAGTGCTGGGCCGAGTGCTGGAGGTGACGGACCTGCCCGAGGGCATCACGCGGACGGAGGCCGACAAGCTCTTCACCCAGCTCGCCATGGCCGGGGCCAAAATCCAGTGGCTCAAAGAGACTCAGGGGCGGCGCGGAGACGGGGGCAGCGGGGACAGCGGCGGGACTCCAGAGAACGGCCGGCACACTGACCTTGCTGCCTTATACACCATCGTGGCCGTGTTCCCCAGCCCGCTGGCCGCCCAGAACGCCTCCCTTCGCCTCAACAACTCCCTCAGCCGCTTCAAGCTGCGCGTGGCCAAAAAGAACTACGACCTGCGGGTGCTGGAGCGCGCCAGCTCCCAGTAGGACCCGCGATGGGCACAGAGCACACTGGACTGCGGGCGCTTCCCTCTGCCTTCTCTCTTCCTCTCTGCCCTCCCTTCCTCTCACCCTCCTTCCCTGGATATATTTATATGGACATAATTAAGAGACAAGAAATTGATTTTTTTTTTTTAATTTTTGGAGTGATGCCCGTGCCCGCCCCCTCTCCCCTGTGTATATTGTTTTGTTAAGCACTGTGTTGAACCGCACATACAGGTGTTGATTGGTATGTTCACTGCACATTTTATTTAATCTGATTATTATTTGGGGGGTTATTTTTGTTTTATTTGGGGCGGGGGGGGATGTTTTTAAATATAAAAAGAAAACTTGTCTGTCACTTCAGTGCTGTTTTCCCGTTCTCTGCGGGCGCCGCGCTGCCCCCGAGCCCGTGCCCAGGCGGCTGTGACGCCCAGCAACCCACCAACGCAAATAGCGGGGGCCCCCGCCCCGCTCCTGCGCGGGCTCCAATTTCCCGGCGTCAGCCCCCGCCAGCACCCAGCTGTCCGTGCCCCTCCGGGCTGTCACTCGGGCGCTCGCGGCGCTGGGCGGCTGCCCCCTCCCCGCGCCCGCCCTGGGGCTGGGGGCTCTGTGGCCCCAACAGGCCTGCTGCTCCAGGTCCCAGCAGCGACCACCCCCGCCGTCTCTGCGGG
>NW_010581558.1:0-61673 GCF_000705375.1 Tinamus guttatus
GGGTGAGAGTGCGCTTACCTCAGAGACAAGAGAGTCAGCGTCAGTGCACAGACGAATGTGTGTGCCAGGGATGTTGAGCTGATTTCGAACCACCTTCGCGAATGCATGGGACCCTGCAACGTGGTCTGAGACTATCTCAGTCAGCAGAGGGGCTGCCTGGCCCTTGAAGTTGTGCTTTGTAGTCGCAAGTTAGCAAATTCTCAGAGGAATAACCAGATCCTTTAGGGACCGTGCTGCCAAATGTTAGCTGGCTGAAGTCTGCATTAATATCTTAGGGCCGGGGTCTCATCCCCGACATACATCGCAGGTAGCCAAAGGCTTCTGAAATATCTTGCTTCCCAGAAACCCTAGACACAAGAGCTTTGGAAAGAGAGAGAGAGATCTTCAGACTTTATGGGTGTTTCTGCAGCATTAAGTCAGTCCTTCTCCAGCAACAAAATTCTGTGTCTTGGCACCCGGAGCCAGAGAGCTAAGTTTCCTCCCATTTCCCTCCAAGGGAGGGGAACAAAACCTCAAAATAGTGAGAATTTCCTAATTTTTTTAAAGTTCCAAGTAAGCTTTAAGGCCTCTTCTAGCCAAAATACCAAAAGATTTTTTTATTTTTTATTCAACTTCAGTCTTCTAGGGAAGAAGAGAGGTTGGTTTGCAGATGTAACTATGATTTAACTCTTTTTTTCCTGAACTGGAAAATAATAAATTGGGAAAGCCTTCAAAAAGCCCAGGTAAGGGTAGAAAGATCTTTCATTACATCTGTAACGTGTTTCATGGTTTAGGGTGGGAGGGGAGGAGATGGCACTAACGTGCATTGACTTGTTTGATACATCTGGATGTATCTCTTCAGTAATTGCCTCTCTTTCTCTCTCTTTTTGGCTGGTAGCGGTTGCTCTTCCAGGAAGTGGAGCCCCAGTCCTGCACAGGCTTTGTCTTTGTGGCCCATTGACTTTCTTCCTTTATGTGCTGCTCAGATGATGGCAAGCAAGTGCGCCTCTCTCCGGACCGAGACATTCCTGCCCCTTTCCTACTCAGCCACCTCTGCTCCTCTTCCTCCCCTCCTCACTGGCACACCAAAGTGTCCATATGTTACCAAAGACTGATAGGTATGGTCATGGAAAGGGATCTGGTTCAGAGCTGGAGGACGCCTTGAGAAAGTCAATGACTAAAACAAAGTTAAAAAATAAAGACGAAAACAAAAAAGCATGTGTCTGTGAGAGAGCGACAGAAAGAAAGAGCAGAAGGAAGGAAGGAAGGAGACGCACAGAAAAGAAGGAATGAAAGACAAAAATAGGAATGAAGAAATGTAAAGAGCAAATGAAGGAGGAATAAACACCCCCATGTTTCCTTGGGAACGTTGGACAGGGCTTCCTCAGGGAAGTGGGGACTTGTTTTAAACAAACAAAAATATATTAAAGCACAACTTTCTACTGGAACAGTTACCCTCTTTACTGCAGAGTCCACTGCCTGGTGGACGTATGCCGCAGTGCTCCCCTTCTTTGGCAATCCCAGCGCTCCCACGGGATTAACCCGCCGCCAGCCTCAGCGCAGGGCTGCGGCCACCCCACGCGCTGCTGGCTGGAGCGTCTCGCCTCGCGTCGCATGTGCTTCTGCACATCCACCTCTTCCAGGCTCTCTGTGGTTAAGTGCTCTGTGTGTGATTTCCTTAGGCCGGCACTGCCTTCCTTTCTCCACCTCTCTGTGCTTCCCACCCTCTAGCCCAAAGAAGACAGATGAGGAATGGACCCGTCGTGTGGACCATGCTGAGAGGTGGAGAAGTCTCAGCTGCTTCCTCTCAGCAGCTCCTGCTGGGCCGAAAGCCTGTGGAGACAGAGCTGAGCTGAGCTGCAAGCAGGGAGGTCTCTCTGTGGGGCTGAGTGATGCAGTGGGATGGGGTGGAGTGGGGTGGCACAGGAAGTGGGGGGGGCCACTGCACACTGGCCTCCTTCTGTGAATGTTGTGATCGCCTCATCCCTGAGTCCCAGATCACGTCTGAGCCTCTCCTTCATTAACTGTTTATTTATATATTTTTAAAATTCAATTGCTTAACTTCTCCCACTTCAAGTCACACATTTCAGCCTTCTGCACCACAAACAGCAGGTCCTCTTCCCACAGCCAGACCGGACAGCTCTGAAATTGCCATCTCACATCCTGAGGCCTTTTTAGCACGTGCAGTCCATTAACTTCAGAGAGAATGAAATGTGGCAACATAATTTTTGCTCAGGGGAGAGGTTGCTGAATTTTGTCAGCGTGGACAGTGTTGCAGCTCCTCGACTTTCATCATTAAAGTAGTGGGCAGAGAAGCCAGAAGGTGGAGCAGGCAGAGAAATGCCCAAGGATGGATGAAAGCAGGAAGCTTGACCCAAAAGAGAGATTTACTTTGAACTATGGACTTTTTTGATCAGTAAAGAAAGGGGAACAGACACAGTGATTGGAATTTCATCTTCTTCCTCCTGGCATCATGAAAGGGTAAATCTGATGTGTCCCTGCTCCCAACCTGTTGCAGCCAGGTTTTTCCACTCCATTCTTGGGGCTTGGTCTAGTGGAGTCACTTGCTGCTCCAGATGAACCTCCACTGGCCAAGTCCAAGCCGTAATAGCCTTGTTGCAGCTGGAAGCTGCTCCAGGTATATCTTGCCTCCCTGCACAGGGCAGAGTTACTGTGGATTGGGGTTTACTAGCCCATGTTTGGGAAGTTCAGTTAAGCAGGACTTTTCCCTCTAAGGGACAGTCCATGTGAACTCCACAGCAGGGGCATTGCAGAGGTCCTTAAAGAAGCCCTCAGTGTCTGTGATTCCTTCCCCACTTCTGATGAATATACTGAGACAATAACATTTGACTAAAATCACCTGAATGTTTTAACTGCCTCTTGTATTGCTCGACTTCCTGAAATAGTTAATGCCTCCTTTCCTCCACTGATGGAAGGGGAAAGCTTTCATTTAATCCCAAAAGATTCAGTCTAAAGTCCTGCAAACCAGTTCTCTGCAGCTGCTGGAGGGGAGTTCATCTGCACTAAGACTCCCAGGCCAACATCAGAGAGAAGAAATCATACGAGCTCCAAGGGACAAGGGGAGCTCGCTCATACAATGTCTTGCAAGATATGAAAGGGGATAATAAGGGTCCCCCTTGCTCCTATTGTTTTGCTGATTTTCTGCACTTCCAAGAATCAGGAATGTGTCCTGTCCATCTTTTCCGTTTCCATTCCTCTCTCCAGAGCCCAGACCTCAATCACATGGAATATTTGAGCAGGAGACCTGGGGCTGTCTCTTGTGGCAATGCTGTGGGATGTAGTGGTCACCCAGAGTGATTCTTGCTCTCCATTGCTATTTTCACAGGCAGCCAGCATCCCTGCTGCTCTTTCAGCTGAGTTCTTTCAGTCTGGTGTTTTTCCTTTCCTTGGGGTTTGGTGGAGGCATGGAGTCATCCTCCTTCTAGTAAGAGGCAGCTTCCAGAGAGAGACGGTCCTTTCCAGGGGTCCATGAGTGTTTCATGATGGCTCCCGATCTGTCAGCTGCACAACATACATGTTATTTTGCTGATGCTGGGGGAGCTTTCATGGAACAGAAGGTGGAGAAAGGAGCGTTTTCCTGCCTGTAAGAGTTAGCCCAGGTACCCATGCCACCTTGTAGGCTATGAGCACACAGCCCAGCAGTCTGCCTGGCGCAGGCTCCAGAGCAGAGCAAGCGGATCGCTCCGGCCTAGCGGGGAAGCCTCCCGCTGCCGCAGGGCTCACGTGCGCTGCTGCACGGCCGGGGCGTAAACCTCAGGGATGGCCTCGCTCAGACCTCTGCCCTGTTACCTCTGGCTTGAGAGCAGCTGATGGGATGTTCTGGGGAGGGTCGTGAAGCTGAGTGCCTCAGCGTGTCAGAAGTGCTGAGAAAGAAGGGCAGGAACTGCCTTCTCTGGCAGAGGTGCGCAGGGAGCGCGTAGCGGAGGAAGGGGGCACTCAGCAGCAAGGATAAGGACAAGGAGCTCTGGGCGGAGGGCGGCCGGAGTGTGCTGCGGTGGAGGGGGCAGCGTCCCTCCTCTCCAGGAGAAGTAGCGTTAGTGCTTTACTAACCCAGCCCCTTGCTGAGGGGCAGTTCTCCTTGAAGACGTAATGCATCCCAGGTGAGATAAAAAGCCATGCTCCTTATCCCTTGCAATTAAAGATCCCTTCTCAGTTTTACAGTGTTCTGGCTAAATTACAGTCCTTAGACATAATTACAGGTTGTCTTCTTAAATATCTGTTGCAGTCCCCACTGGGTGCACTACGTTATCTTTCCTGGTGGTTTATGTTGCTCTGTGCCTATTACCTAGTCGCTATGTTCCACTCCAGAAGTGGCTGCATTTCCATGATGGTGGAGAGTGTTCCTGTACATAGTATGAAAGTCCCTGCAGAAGAAAAGTGCAATATAAATTTAAGAGACTGCTTTTATTTACAAGGAGACCTCTGCTTGGTAGTTGTAGAAATACATTAGGAAGAATGCTGTGTGGGTGTAAGCCGATATATACTCAATTTCTTTCTTTTTCAGGACATAAAACAGAAAATATGTGTGTGCACAGGCTCCTGGGTACAAGTTGTAGATATTAGTAGTGAATGCTGCTCTGTGGTTACAAGTGGGGTTGACAAAGAAACTTCCATTTGAAACCTCTTTCTGCAGTTGTTCACTGAATTCTGAAAGAATACTTTTTATTATAGTTTTCCACAGTTCAGTGAAAGTCCCAGTAACAGCTCACCAGCAGGCATTGATTCCAAGGCTTTTAAAAATAAGAACATTCCCACGCCTTGCTCTAAAAAGCATGTCCTGGCTGGTAATAGTAATAAGTCATTATTTTTCCATGTAGATCAGCTCCTGGAAAGCAACAGGGCTAATATGTTTCACTTGGTGTGAAGTTAAGTAACCTGGAGTGCCCGAGTGTCACTTGCCCCAGGGAAACGGGAGTAAAAAGATGTTTCACCTGGATGAAAAACTCCTGTGCATTGCTTAGTGTGCACAGGGTTCAAAACCTCCCCAACTCGGAACTGTTGGGATTGGCGTGTGGGCAGATGCGCCTCTGCACAACCACGCAGGATGCTGCCCGATGCCAGCTGCGGGGGAAGTGACCTGGAGCTCGTCCGCTGGGATTGGTTTTCTTCTGGCAGCAATCAGGGAAAATCAGAGCTTTTTTCCAGGTGTTTAAGGTGGTAAATTTCAGGATGGTCTTGCAAAAATAATTAATGAGTGTATGTGTGTCTGCAGTAATCATCATACAAATTGTGTTTTACTCCCTGCTGCTGTTCGAAGTACTGAAATTTAATTTCTTAGTATACGAAGTCCTGTGGGAGCCCTACTCCAGAATGACACGAAGATGCATTAGTGCCAGAGGTGGAGCCGGTGCGGGGTCCCAGTCCTGTTTTGGGGTGATGTCCTTTACCTCTTAGTGAGAGGGGTGGTCCCTGGGGAGAAGGAACTGCTGCTGCTGGGAGAAGTGTCCCTCGCATAATCGCTGCTTGTCTCCAGCATGAGACTGGAGACATTGCCCCCAGGGAAAGCAAATCCTGCTGCCCCCTAAAATGCTCAGCAATGTTGAGGCAGGGAGTTTTATCTGTGAGAATAACCGCGGGTCCTTCGCACTGCCCAGTGCAAACCAGGCCCTCTCTGACGCTGCCGTTAGCAGGAAGCAGCCCTGGGGCCTCTCTCTGTTCCCACCACGCTGCCCTGGGGAGCTTGTTCTTTCCAGGCTGCCCCAGCGTGGGTGCCTCCCACCATGTAGCTACCAAGCCCAGGGCACCAGAGACTTGGATAGGCTGCTGGGGCAGCCAGATGGCGCCTCCTTTTATATTGCACTGTGGCCCTGCTCCTAGCTGTTCATCCCGCTTAGCCTGGGAAGGCACTTAATGCAGACACGAGGCATTTGCAGAGAAACAAGTCCTGTAAAGCTTTGGAAATTGCATTTTAACAGGACCGAACTTACACTCTGTGGTAATAACTAGCGTCTGGTGGTTTCCTGCTGGGAGCAGAATAGCCCTGGTACCCTCAGCATCCCAAATGACAGCTATGGTGTACGTGTGCTTTTCAGCTCCCTCTTTGGAGATGGCCAGTCCAGCTGTGGCACACGTTGTTGGGATCACCGACTGCCACCACCTAGCCAGCTACTGGGGGGGATCTAGGATCATCTTATGGCTGCACAGAGCTTGGTGTGCTCACAGCAAACCAGAGACAGCCAGATGTGCTCTGGAGGCCATACGCAGCCCAGGGAGCACTGTGGGGCAGCTCTAGGCCACTGTCACCCACATGGCCTTTCGAGGGAGGCAGGAGATGCAGTTTGCAAGGAGCACCTCACAGTCATGGTGAGACAGACCATCCCACTCCTTTTTGTTTGACTGTGCCTTGGATATAGCCCCAGGTTGGGTGTAACAGGGACGTCAGCCCTACTCAATAGCCCTTTAATCCTGCTAAATGAGAAACTGTTTCACAGCTCCCGGTGGGTGAGCGTGGCCGGTCTCTGCGCCTGGGTGCAGCCAGGCTGCTCTGTTGCTTTGGCCTCGAGCACCTTCCTCAAGGGCTGGGAGGCAGCCGGCTGGCCAGCCGGGCTGTGTGCCCGTGCTGTTGGGCCAGCTGGCTGGCTCTGCGGACTGCAGGGCTTGGTCCCACTCACAGCTACTCTGGCACTTGCTCTGCCTCGCTGAGATGTGGTCTGGGTCACTGCTCTTCTTGCCGCTGGCGGCCCCGGCGTAGCTGAACGGGCTGTTGGGGCTGCCTGAACAGCAGCGGTAGGGCTGGAAAAGAGGAGGATTTCAGGGTGCATGTTGGCTCCCTCAGGGACCTAATGCAGGTTACAGCCTGGTGCAGTGGTTTGGGTTCCTTGGTGGCAAAAGAGGTGCCCATGGGCACTTGGAAGGAAGGAATAAAACAGGCTGCTTTTATTCTTGAAAAGGCAAGGGTGCATGCTGTGTTTCACTGGTGGTGGGCTTTAAATGCTGTTATGGGCTCTAGCCTGCAAGTTCTCACTTGCTAGGCAATGGATACTAAAGCAAAACCCTCAGACTGGATTTCCCAGATGGGCCCCCCATAGCAATAACTTGTGCCCATCAAACCCTGGTTCCTCAGCGCACATGTGTGCAAACTGGCTGGACAAGCCTGGGCTTAACCAGCTGCAGGTTTCTCTGTTCTTAGCACGTGGAGCCACGCGGTGCCCACAGGCCACCCTGCCCGCTCTGCCCGTGCTCAGGAGAGCCAACTTATAGTGGGATTTTTTTTACCCCAGGGTGGCGCCAACACAGCATGATGTAGGGGCAGCTGGGCAGCTCTCACACAGTGCCGGTACCCACAGCACTGTAGACACTCAAAGCTCTTTGCTTTGCTGGCTCTGTTACAATGGCCAGGTCCTTGGCTGAAGCACTGAGCCAAGTGAGAGGCCGGCCTGCTGCTGCTGCTAATAGCAAAGACGTCGTCTTTGGCTCAAGGAGCCGTGCTCTGGCCTGTTATTTAGGCAGCGGTGTGGCTTTCAGCTGCGTAAAGCCCAGCTGCTGTAATGGAGGTTTACTCGCTGGCATGCAGAGTTTGCATAACTGCGGTGTGCCCCGGACAGCCAGCAACGCCAGGCGCTGGCAGGAGCTGGGACATGCCAGCGGTTATCCATCCTCCTGGGCCATGCAGCTCCTTGCCCTCAGCCTCACAGCTGGCAGCCTCAGCTTGTCCTGGTGACTGCTCGTACTGGGTGACTCAGCACTGGTGAGGTCAGGGGGTTGAGATTAGCAGCATGTAAAGGAATTGGGACTGGAAATTGGGGTGTGGGTGCCCAGCAGCTGCCAGCGATGCAGCGGGGCAGGACATAAAAGCCCCACTTGGAGGCAGCAGCATCACTGAGCAGCTCCCACCCTTCCTTTTTCCTAGTGTCCACACTCCAGCTCATTGCAAGTCTCCTGCTGGTCCAGTCTATCCCTCAGCCATCCCGGGATCTGACTGCAGATGTTCCCTTCAAGTGCCTGATCCTGTGCTGAGTACCTCAGGCAAAGTGCTGAGCAGCCTCCAAGATGCCATAATATGAGTATGTCTTGTCTGACTGGGCCTTGTCCTCGGGAATCAGTTACTGGTATCGATAAATACAGAGTGACAGTGGGAAGAGGCCACAGCGGCTTGGTCACCAGGGATGAGGCTCAGACAGTGCCTGCATTGTGGTGAGAGGAGAAAATATATTTCTTTCTGTCTTCAAAATGCTGCAATCACTGAGTAGGAACAATATTTGAAGTCTGCTGCTGCAAGTATGGCAGCATGCATCGCATGGAGGTGAAGCAGTGAGGGAGGTCCGAGCACTGGAGAGTTCCCTGGGGAAATGCAGGTGCCAGTGGGTGAAAGTGTTCGCACACTGGGGAGCACAGGCGCTTTCCTGGGCATTTATTTGGTTATTTTCTAGGATCCCTGAGTATGTGCTATGCCGGGACAAGAAGACTCTCAGTTTGCTGGAGGTGACCTCTTGTTCTCCTTGAGCTTGGATGTTTGTCCTCCTCAGCTTCCCACCCCCAGCTTCCCAGCGCATTGGTGTTACTGCTGGTGTGAACTCTGGGTAAAGTGCTTGCAAGTAGAGTAGCTTGGCACCTATTCCCAGTTCTTGAGACCTTCTGGATTTGCCATCTCACCATAGAGAACTCAACAGCATGCATTCATCTCTAAGGCCATATTCAAAAAGTTGTGGATACTACAGATATATGAGACTTTGTGTGTGTGTGTGTGTCTGTGTGTGTGTGGTTTGGGTCACAGCTTTTTCTGTCAGCATAGAGACAATCTCTAGCCTCTAGATGGCATGGAAAATTTTGTACCAGCATGGTTTCACTTGGGTCTTCTTCCTGCCAGAACCATCCTGCCTGTGTTGCAATATGAAGGGGAATGTCATCCGACATGCAACTGCCACCAGTGGAGGGATTTTCATGCAACATGCAACTCTCATATGGGCAGCAGCTGTGGCATCTTCCATCCTTGGCAAGAGTTGAGCTTCAGGCAGTTTCCCACACTCTTCCTCACTCCATCCCCTGCCTTGAACTCATCCTTTCCAGGCATTTCATTTCCAATTTGGAGAGATTAGCAGAAGACTTGGTTGCTGGATCCTGTAGAAGGGGATCACACCAAAATCCTGTCCTCAGCTCTGTGAGTGGCAGGAAGCACCAGCTCAGGCCCAATGGTGAGCCACTTCAGTGGGATCCAGACCCAGCGAGACCACGCCACCCTTATGCTTCCAGGTTGCCAAGGCCAGTAGATAGAATATGTTGACCTGACAGAAGCGTCAATAAACACCCCCTAAAAGTAAGCTACACACAGATTCTGTGTATTTGGGGATAATAAGGAGGATGGGGGGGTCCTCTTATGTCTCTTGTTTCTTTTCCCATCAGTATTCTGGGTGGTGGTCCTGGGACAGAGCCCCTTCCTCCACCCACTCCCCTCATTGTCACCGTGTCTCGTCCTGCTCTGCTCTGCCTCTCATGGGGTGCCAGCACTGTCATCGAGCGGAGCTGGGGCCCTCTCAGCACCACCACACCAAGCTGTCCACAGCGTTAAAAGCACAAACACAAAGGGACTGACCTGGACCTTTGAAACAGGGTGAGATGTTTTATAAACGTTTTGTCATCCGCCCCCTGACCCTGATGCACCCGCCACGTAACCTATAGACTCTCGGTGTGGATTGTTTCATTCAAATAAAGCTGCAGTACTTGAGAGCATGTGTCTGTGTGTCTGTCTGAGCTAGCTGGGATGGCAACCGGGAAGCCTGGATGCAGTTCACTATTTGTGCTTACAGTGAGGGGCAGGGGAGAGCTGGTAGCACTGCCGAACGCTGAGGTGCATGTTTGACCCTTGGGTGTCTCCAAGAGGCCTGGCTAGGTCCCTGGGGACAGCTTCTCGGTTTTGCTCCATGGCAGCTGGTCATGGGACATGGTGCTGGTAGGTTTGGGACACTTTGCATTGGGGCAGCTGTGCGAAAGTTGTGGGATGGCAGCATAGAGCCTGGCCCGGCCCTCCTCTGATACTCTGTCTGTTCCAGATCTCTTCTTTCCACCCCAGGCCTGCTGGCTCCTGCTCCTGGCCTCTCCTGTAAGGAAAGGAGGCTGGACAGCACCTCCAAAACTAGTAGGTGCCGAAGAAGCAAGCAGCTGTGGGACTTCAGTGTGAAACCGGAGCCTCTCTACTCAGCACTCCTCTCCACCCTGAGGTCTTCAGCACAGGCCCAGTTACTCTGGGGCAAATCCCACTGTTACGGAATGAGCACCGTGTTTTCTACTTGTGTTTTCACATATGGCTTTTTGGAAAGACCATGTTCCTGTGCAGGGCGGTCCTGGCACCCAGGCTGTGGTGGGGGCTGTTTCCTGGTGTGGTGTTAATGCCAACTGCAGAGCTCACTGACTCGGTGGGGGAGAGGGGGCTGCTCCTCCTGCATGGGGAGCCAGGTGCACCTCGTGGGACGGGATGAGGAGCAGAGTCAGGGAACAATGCGCCTGGGAAGCTGATCCTGGCACTGGGAGAAGGTGGAGAGCTGGGATACCAGGTTTTGGTGATCAGCCCTGTTTGGCAAGAGGAAGGATAGGAACTGCATGGTGATTCCCTGCCAGCTATCTGGGGATGGACCTGAGGAGCTGGGGAGGAGATGGAGACCACAGACTCAGCTGTGGACTGTGCCAAATTGGGTTCAGGTGTGTATGAGGTGGCAGTAGCTGTGTCAAAATTCAGAGGGCAAAGCTGTGTGCATGTAGGCAACACGTGGGATTATGCCTATGTGTGAGAGCTGTGTGAGCGGCAGGTCATTTTAGCAGGTCCTTGGGATTCCTCTCTCCCCATCCTTCTCTCCCTCCAAATCCCCAAACAGTCCTGCCCAGCCATGAGTCTGCGGCACCTTCCCAGAGAGGAAGAAAGCAATTTTTATGAGTCAAAACTGCAAATAAACACCCAACAGTTGAGATTTTAAACATTCTGACCCTGTTTATTTAACAAGACTAAAGGAAAAAAATAAATGATACTGCCTGGGGAGGAAGATTTATGGCTTGCACAACAGAGCTAGGATTATTAAGCAGAATGCAGTGACCCAGAAAGCAGAAAAGCTTTAGAGGTATGGACTGTAGCTACTGCCCACTATCACCAAGGGGAGCTGGGCTCTGGTAACATCCTGCCAGTCCACGTGAGCCCCAGAGCAGAGCAGGGTTCTGTGGCTGTCTGGGAAAGCCCTTCCGATCAGCCCAGCATGCAGGGGAAAGGGAAGACACGTTGGGTCATAATAGATGCTTGGGGACCTCTTGATGGAAGGGCCACCTCCCTCTAGCTCCCTCTCTTCACACAGTTATGCTTTTCTATTTCATGGCCTCTTTGCATCCTCTGTTTGTACACTCACATGAGGACGCTGACTCTTCCCTGACTAACTCCCTCCCCTAGTGATTTTCTATCAGCAACAGCCCTGTCCCGACACTAGCTGCAGAGCTACTCCTGGCCTTTTGTTCCCATCTAATCTATCATCCACGAGGTGAGGGTCCTCCTCTCTCCATGCCCCACCACCACAACTGTCCAACCTTGCATGAGACCAGCCACCTTGGCTCCTTCAGCCTCGCACAGCTGCATCTCAGCCCTCTTTGCCAACCCGAGGAATCTTGACTGGAAGAGGTAGATGGTGCAGCCTGACCCAACAGGGTCAGCTCCTGTCACCTGCCTTCATGTCTCTTGGGCCCCTCCGTGACTCACTCTCCTTTCCTGCAGTTAGTCCCAGGGACAAGCCCAAGAGTGACCAGCCACCAAGGATACCTCAGGTCACAGGCAAGATGTCAGGATGGACACATGGCAGCCCAGGGAGGCGTTGGAGTGTGTGAAGAGCAAGGGAAGCCTGACCCTGTGGAGGGCATGGATGCGGCTCGCCTCCTCTCTTTTGGGGATTGACACCTCTTCTTTCCTGACAGATCAGGGAGCCTCTGTTTGTGTAGGAGGGGAAAATCATCTCCAAGAGCATCACTGCTGTCCCCAGCTGGGGCAGGTGACTGCTCTGCATCCCTTCGTTCCTTTACCTCTCCTTGGCAGTCCCTGGCTTCGTCTCACCAGGGAGACAGAAACAGGATGCCTGGGTTTTCTGGGCAGTTCTGCTACTTCTTCACTGCACACAAGGGCATAAGAAGCCACCGCTCACCCATGTCCCTCAAATAGGGCATGGAGAAGGTTAACCCCCCACCTCCACAGAGCAAGGAGCAGAGATTAATTAGCTAATGTCTGTACATCGCCTTGATGAGAGACAGGAGCTCCAGCTCCCAGGTACCTCTCAGCAGAGGGGTGGCAGGACAGGCTGAGGGCTGCACGCGCTGGTGCAGGTGTCAACAGCCAGAGCCTCCATCCAGCACATCCCCATTCCCACAGCTCCTTGTGGTGACAGCGATGGATTAGGCCTCATCATTTAGCTGGAGCTGGGGTGTATTTATAACCTCCACAGGGGCAATGCCAGCTCGAGTCAGCGAGGAAAGCCGCGCAGCTTGGGCACGCGCTGACATTTCCTGGGGAGCCAGGCTGCTCTTTCTCACATGGCTGCCATTAAAATTTATGTTAGGCCATGGCTTGCTGGCGTGGTGGTGGGCCTGGGAGGGAGCCTACATGAAGGCCTAACTGTGCTGGCCAGCATGAAGGTGCCCCCAGTGCAGCCATGACAAACCCCTATGAAACGCCTTCAGGCAGACATTGCAGTGGGACAGAGCAAGCCACAAACAGATAGGAGGACACAGCCATGCTGAGAACTGCACCTAACCACCAGTTTGGGACAGCTCCACAGCTTTCTGGCCTGAAGGAAACCTCATGGGCTTCAGTTCTTCCGCGTCTCTCTGTGCCAAGTGATGGGACTACCAGCACTTCCTCTCCAATGGGAGAGGAACATGCAGCCCCCATAGCTCCCTTCTGTTTCCCCAGTGTCAGCCCCTTTCATCCATAGCACTTCTTGCAGGGTCTGGCCATGTGCTTTGTCTGTGGTCCTAGGATTATATCTGTCATGACATTCCAGCCCTGGCTGTACTCGGCTTCATCTGCCTATGAAATGAGGTGGACTGTGGAGGGAAATCACTGGGGCCTCCATTCGGACAGATTTACAGTCATGAGACAGACAGACATTGCATCTGGGGTGAGAAGACACCTATGAAAACTTACAGCTTACCCAGGCAGAACATCACAGTCAATGTGGCCAGCAGAGCATTCAATACAAAAGCCACTTCCCTCAGCTCTGGTCATGAAATGATTTATCTATCTCCAGCAGCCAAGAAGAGCTGGGATGTATGGGCTTGATCAAAGCCCTCAGATAGTATGGCTGGAGCCAAGGGGATCTGGGGGGACTTGGAGAGCCAGCCCAGGTTCCCCTCCTCCTTTGTGGGTGAGTTGTAGGCTGCCTTCAGACGCCAAGTCCAGCCTTTTCCAGCAGTCCCACTCGCTGACATCATTAGCGCAGGTGCCCAAGTATTATGGGATTTGCATAGCGTGACATATGCCCTGCTGGAAATGGTGTTATTTCCCAGGCTCTCCAAAGTGATTAACCAGCTCTTCTCTCACTAAACAAGTGAGAGCACCAACGGAGACGCTAAGGTAAGGAAGTGTTCCTGTTTTCCTCTCCCAGGTATCAGGTCCCAGGTCCTGAGCTCTCGCACGTTCAGCTGGAGAATTGTCCTTCACACACTTTGAGGCAATGGCAGAGTGAATTCCCCTCCTCTACCAGGCTATAGGGGAGATTTCACAGAGTTGCTGGTATCTGACCAGAAAAGGCTGAAGACTTGTAAGGAGATGCAGGAGGCTCTGATAGCCACGAGTGTGCAAGGATTTGCTTGTCATATCCTGCATCCAACCACCACATCTACAGTGTAGCAGAGAGGTACCAGAGCTGGCTACAAACTGCCGCGTTTGGACCAGGGACCAGTCACAGCAACACGGAGGCCAGCAGTGACTGTGTGGCTTGCCCAAGGGAAAGGACTGCACCTCACGTGCATCTGACCTTTACACAGCCTCACTCCCAAACACTTTAAACAGCTCCTTCTCCCATGGCTGACGGCATTGCAGACTGATTTCTCCTTCCATCAAAAAGTGCCCCCTGCTTTTGACAGGGAAAAACAACGCCTTCCCCAATCCTGCTGGTTCTCTACACATTACATGGTCTTTCCTCTCCCATTCCAGCGCATCAGCTCCAGACCCGTCCCTGCCTCTAGCTCATGCCCTGCACCCTGCGCCTCACCTCCACTCCCCAGCCCTCACTCAACTGAGAGCACCTTGGAATTCATGCCCAGGTCTTCAAGAAATTGGGCAGCCTGAAATCGTTCAGTCCCTTTTCTGAGAACGCTGACAGCAAAGGCATAAAAATGAAAAATTCTTAAAATAACATGCAGCACGATGAAGCCGTGTGCCTCTGATGGCTGCCGCCAGCATTACTGGCTGCGCATGCCTGCCTTGTCAGCCTTCCCCGTGACTGTCTCCATGATTTATGATCTTAATAACTGAGCCTGAACACAGCTGCCACTGGGGGCTCATAAACAGCTGCCATTCATGCTCGTCGTGTTGCACATTCAGGTGATGTCCAAACCATCTTTTGAGAACAACCCTCTCCCTTGCTTCTTCCCTTGGAAGGAGCCACCTGTTTGTGGTGGAGATCCCTAGACAGGCCTTTTCTTTTGATGGGATGTGGAGGGAAGTCACCCTGGTGCTCCTCCAGCAGCAGCTGCTGGAAGCTGCTTCTTCCCTGCATGGACATGTGCACGGACTTCCCTGCAATGCGCTGGCAAAGCACCAGCTCCTCCTCTGCATGGACCAATCTTTCCCCACACATGTTCCCACCAGAGGAAATAAGGCAGGAATCTTTTATGGTCGTGCACAGAGCCTCCTTATGGGGTGGGCAGGTGCATTGTCATTTGGATCATGGAAGGAAGCGGGAGGCAGCAGCTTTGGGGATCCAGACCTGCTGTTCCTCTCAGGGAGGAGTTTTGTCTGATGCCCCCAGCTTTGGGTACACTGGGGGATATATTCCCACTTGTGGTCCCAATCTGTTCCAGCTCTCCCCATAGGCAAATGTAGAGCCATGGCAGAGGGGAAAGGCAGCAGGTTTCAGGACTTTGGGGCCAGATGGAAGAAATGAATGAACGAGAGTTATTCTCAGGACCTGAGAACACAGAAGGATGCAAGAGTAGGTGGATATCAGAGTGGGGAGGTGGGTCAGGAAGGGAGCCCCATGTCAAGTGCCTTTGCAGGGACTGTCTTGGCACACAAGGGTCTGTTCCCAGGAAAAAAATAAAAAGCACACTGAGGTATTTTTTCCCAGCTTTCTTTCCCTGTTACCTCTTGGACTCTGGGGCCCTGCTAAAGTCCTGCTGACTCTCAGCATCTGGCAAACTAAGTGCAAACTAAGTGCCTCCTCTTCTGCTTGCACTCTGGATCAAATTGCTGAAAAGCAGCAAGAAGGAGGTGAAAGGCCCCAGTTAATCTCCAGAGAGTCTGGCTGTGGTTTTTTGAATAGTGCTCTAAGGTCTCCTGGCTCCTTAGACTAATTAACAGCAAGGGAGAGGCACAAGACCGTTCCCCATCTCTGATTTCCCCATCTCTGATTCAAGCCCACTACACACCAAGCTTCTGCCATGCAGCTGGTTTCCCCTATGCCCTCCTTTCTGCAGACTAATTACTCTCTAATAGTTCCTTACCTAGTGCTGTCAAAGGTGTTTTGTGTGTGTGCATAGTGGGGAGTGGTGGTGGTGGTTACCAGCCTTTGTTGGTCGCAGGGCAGAGAGAGGGAGCAGAGGAAAGGCGCTGGGGCATCCCCAGAGGAGCAGGAGCTAATGAGCTGTCTGACTACAAGCATTTGCTTTGCTTGTAATACCTGATAATAGGTATTGCCATAAAGGTCAGCTCCTGAGGAAGCAGCACCGAGAGCGGTAAGGCTACATGTGATTTAAGCTGAAAGATGCAAGGATCATTGACATAAAAGCCAGGTGGCCACCTAGATATATGAGCACACCTAATTTGCTGAACATCAGGTATCAAATAGCCCCAGTCACAGTAGAGAAGGTGATGGATCCAGCCTGGAGAAAAGGTGGCAGCATGTCAGTCTGCAACGCAGTGGGTACCCATGCAGGCAGGAAGCGTGTTGGAGGGAGTCTGTCACTCATACGGAGATGATACAAAGGGAAAGACCACTCACCAGTGCTGGTCAAGGGGGCCAAAGAGAATGTGTACTACAAAAATCAAGTGGGTAGGGCAGAGACCTGGATATCAGCTGTCAGAGGGTCGCCATCCTCTCCACATCATGCGGGGAGCTGGGCATTCCCCCAGACCAGCCCCACGCACAGCCCTCAGCGGGAGCTGCCGGGGGACCAAGCCCTAGCTGTAGCAAGGCAGGCAGCCCACCAGCTCGAAACAGTTAGCAGCTCTCCTAAACCCTCCTAATCATAAACAGCTCTCCTAATCATGATGAATGAGTCCAGCCCCATGGAAATGTCACTGTGTACACAGGGTGAGCTCATTCCCCTCGTCCTCCAATCTTGGCACTGCAGTCAGGCTGGGACAGATAGACAGCACCCTATCCCTGTGGAGCTGGCATCATGGAGGCAGATTGGCTTGACCTCCCAGCTTGTGATAAAGATGTCCAGACATGAGAGCAGGGCAGCTGTGAGATTTCAGGGTGAGATCTCACTGCTCCAAGGGCTACTAATTAATGGGAGAGGGGCTCCCTTCCTCTGCCAAGGCAAGGAGGAAATGTAAATGGATGAGGGATGAGGGTGAGGGTCAAATGTTCAACCTTGTTATCTAATATAAAACACGAGCAAATGAGATCATTATGGGGAGATACTGATTCATAGCAAGATGTTCTACGAATGCCATAGCAATAGCTCCCAACCCCTTCTGTCAGTCACCTTCTGTCCTCTGAGATGAGCTTGAGAGTGCTGGTCTGCAGCAGACCAACACCTTTAGGAGCTCAGTGTGCATGGTCTGGGTGTCTACTCCCTCGGGTCTGTAAAAGGCAGCAAGGAGGGAAACAGAGTCATGTTGGTGGAGATGGCAGGAAGACAAGAAAGAGGCATTTCTGACACTGGCAAAGACTTCCTCAAAGACCTTAGCAATGCAGCTTAAGGGTATCCTGTCTGCTTATGGTCTGTGTGCTTGCCCTCTGAAGGCATTTAAACCTCTGCTGTCCATCCGGAAACAAGTTTCCAGCAGCATGGCTAAATGTCCATTTGGATGATGCCAGCTAGTTTAATACTGCTTAGGTGAATCCCTAGGTTAGTTTCTTAGAAAAGTTAGTAAAGGTTAATCTCCTGTGTTCCCTACTGGGGTGCTTAGCTTTTCAGTGAAATCTGTATACCTTGTATTTATTGCATGTGCTATAGCATACAGTGTGCACATCTGTTTTGACTGCCGCCATAGCTCTTTAGTCTTTGACTTGCCATCATGAGAGCCAGTGTGGATATGTGCTGTCAAATGGGGGTAGTCAGGTCCAGTTGTTCTCCACACTAGTCATTCCAGTGTGACACATTTCTCACTTCTGAGACTTCAGAAAGCACTGTGGCAATCAGCATGGGAATCTTCTGGACAAATATCAGTTTTCACAAAGCAGGTGTCTAACCAGAGATAGTGTTTTTGGCCTCCCATGTAGGGTAGAGATAGGTACTTTTAGGATCCCACTCAACTAATTTTAAAGTAGCCACTTGTTGACACTTCAAGCTACGTTAAAGTAATTCCCTGGATGCAGAAAACTTCACACAATATCTATGTCCTTCTGTTCCAAAAATTCAGGTACCTGCTAGCTATACCTCTTTTGTCCTGCTACCCCACTGGCTATGAAGAGGTAGATTTCTTTCCCAAGACAGCAGGCAAGGCACATAAAGGTGTCAGGGATAGGGATGTCTATCAGGACCTATTAGCACAGAAACAGAGTTACCTTGGAGCTGTAATAGAAGACCATCAACTGGACCATTAACTTCAAATGGCTGCCAGCCAAGGAGGAATAAAAGGCAGGACACTGTGTGAAAACAGTGTGACTGGTTCCTGGAAACAGGCTAAGATGCTTGGGGAAGGTGCTGCAAACAGACAGACACTGTATGGATTATGCTTTGCTACTCTGGTATAATGTCCGCAGGCTAAGATGCTTGGAGAAGGTGCTGCAAATAGACACACACTGTATGCTTTGCTACTCTGGTATAATGTCCCTACAATCCAGGGGAGCAGATGAATTTTTGTGAATTTTTGCTGTTCTGCTGTACATGCATATGGCCACTGTGATATCTCCTCCTCGTTGCCTTATTGCCATAAGGAGTTCAATGCAGATTTTCACTGTGATATCTCCTCCTCATTGCCATAAGGAGTTCAATGCAGATTTATCAAATAGCCTAACTCAGACCACCAGCTTTTCTACTTGCAGTCTGACCCTCATCACCAAGAGGCATGTCCATTTTCCTATCCCACATGGACTGGCAGAGTGTTAGAGTAGCTGTGGCTGCTCCATTCTGCTCAGGATCCACATCCCAGCTCTCCTTCCTGAGGAGAGTACACCAGTTCTCTGGCCAGACAGCATGACCCCTCCCAAATGGGTTCCTGCAGTCCCATCGTCTCCATGAGATGTATTCTCCTTCCTGATAGCTCTCCTGTGGGCCCTGTTCTGCCCTTCTGTGTAGGGACATCTCAGCAAACACAGTCAGATCTTAATTTCTTGCTAGCAGAGTTTTACTAGGATGCAGGGTGGGGGAGAGACCTCTCACCTCGTTTTGGCCATCTATAATTTAGACATCTGATCTGGGATGGTCATCATGGTGCTCTGCCTTAATGGAAAAGAGAGGCACCTTTGGTGGAGATTTCTCTCATCTATCTTAAGTGCTTATTTCAGAGAGAATAAATCACCTTTTGCTACACTGACTGTAGCAGGAGTCCAGGGAACAGGTCTAGCTTCAGAAGAGCTACTGCAAGAGAAAGGAGAAACTTGGCACCTAAGCATGCTCCGTGACCCAGTGAGCCTTGTGGAAATACAGCCGGCAAAGCATTTCCCCACTGGAGACGGAAACCACCAAAGGGGAAAAGGGCTGGGAAGTAGAAAGTGGTTCCCTATATGTGGTCTTACTAAGGGGAGCATAACAGTTACCAAATTATTCTCAAATGTCTCTTCAGCTTCAGGTGTGTGCTGCTGTCTGCTGTCTAAATTTTTAACCACCCCCCTCCAAACACTGATTAAAAACTACCCACTGGCAGAGAAAATATTTGTTAGTTTACTCCAAGTTTATTAGATGTTAGACCTAATTAAAAGTTCCAGTGCGTGGTAAATGCTTCTTTAATTATAGTGAGACAGGAACATTAGAATTGTGGTTTTGTAGAGAAATACATCTAATTAGGCTGGTATATTTAGGGCATTATTTCTATCTATCTGAAATATGTTGCACTACATGCTGGTTATTCCAGTCAGAGCTTTTCATAAATGCATTCCAATAAAAAAAGCACTTAAAAAAATTCCTCCTACAGTATTTTTAAACTCAATTTATTCTTAATGAAAGAATCTAGACTAAGAGCCTCTGGAGAATGAGTCCCCTTGTTTATGCACAGAAGAGATAAGAGGGGTTGTACAGCTCAGTACAGGGAGCAAGTGGGGAGCTGAGAACCCACCATTCAGCCCTCTGTCTCAGCACGTATGTCACCAATAGCAAGGACAAGTTTTTATGACACGGACACTTGTTCTGTGAGAATGAGACAATCCTACTCAGTTTATCCAGCTAAACAGATATCTACACAGTTGCATTGCCAGAGGCACATCCCACCCTTCTCCATCTCTCCCACACGCATTTCCATGAGTTTCAAAGTCTCAGAGCTCTAAATCCAGTGTTGTGCAGTCTGCCTCCACAAAGCTAATAGACCACCTAATCCCAGCTTCATGGGACACAAGTTTGGCTTCCAGTTCTTTGCGTAGGAATAACCTTTACTCCCCTCCCTCTCTCGTCCCACAGCAAGCTTTGGAGAGTAGCAATGTAAAGGTGCCTGGTGTAAGCCTTTAGCCACAGATCCGCATGACGTGGACAGCAGGATTGCTCCAGCTCCACACTGCCATGCTGGGGAGTTTACAGTGTGTGTGAAGGAAAGAGCATATTGGAAGGCAGCTTTCACCACCTGAGAAGCAACTCCAGAATTTTTGATCTGGATTAACTATAAGTTTTTCTCTTGGAGTGGGGATAGTAAAGACCAATGTATTTCGAAAGACCATGATTGTACTGTTCCATGTCAGGGTATGAGTGTTAGTTCAGATTTTGCCTCATTTGTTGGTTTTTCTGACCTGGTAAAACCTTATGTAATGCTGGATGTTTGTTGCTTTGGAAGTAGCTTTGAAAGAGCGATTGCTACTAAAAGAAAACAACATCTATTAAAGAAACTGTTGTGAAGGAAAAAAAGGACACCCCCTCAAAATTTCTGCAGGCTGCCAGACTCCATGTTAACCATCTGAAAGTGCCAAGCCATCACAACCACTGGCTGCCCAGGGGGAGGGCAGCAACAAGTGACAGAGAGCCAGGACCTTGCCAAGGCATCGCTCTGGGCACTTTCTTGCATGAGCACTGCCCCACATGATGGTACTGAAGTGGCTGCTGGAGTATGAGCCTGGTATCCCAGCAGCAAATAATTCAGAGCCTTAAAAAAATAGGCAGCATGAACCTAAAACTGTAAAAGAGGCAGAGGCTGAATGATAGATTTTGAGTGTCCCTGTTGACTTTCCTGAAAGCCAGTAGGTTCACACCACAGGCCAAGAGGTTAGTCCTGCATGAGAAGGAGAATTTTTTAAGGCATTTTCCATGATGGTAAAGTCACAGAAGGAGTTCTGTGAAAACACTGGGCATTTATGCACAGGTGTGTGTATGTGTGCATGGTCAGGGGGCAGGAGGAGGGAGGTCCTGGTGCAAAACCCAGCAGCCCTTCGTGTGTTCAGCATTCTCCATCAGAGCAACTAAACTAGCCATGAGCCAGGACATCCCGGAGGTTTACGCTGCCACTTCCTACACAGCACTGAGTGGAAGGAAGGTAGTGCCAGGGTACCTCAGGATAGTGCCAGGCTCACATCTCATCAGATCCATAGGGAATTTGCTCAGAAAATCCATCAGATCAAGAGTTTCTCTACCTCTGTTTTGGTATACATAAGCCACTGAGAAATCTTCCTGCTAAGCATCCTGCGCAGGGAGCCCAGAGCGATTGCCATTTATAACCAAAAATAACCTTTGAAAGTTCTTTTATTCCTTTTCATTTTTCCCTTGTTGTTGTTTTTCCTTCTGCCTTTGGGAGAATGAGAAGACAGTGCAGGCTTTTCGTATAAAAGACTATACACAATAACTCCACAAAAAACACTGTGGTATCTTCAGGACTGTCAAGATCTCAGGGTAATGCTGGACGCTGCTTAGTCAGCAACTGATGGTCATTCCCAGACGTTTTTGTTCTGCTCCTGGGATCCTTCCTGAACCTTACCTTATTTTATCTATCCATCAGTCCTGTTGAATGCAGAACAGAGGCAGCAGACTCAGTGTCTTAATCACCTGCAGGTGCTGGGTGTAGACTCTCTAGTTGGGCCCTGTAGCACTGTTGGTCCTACTATCTGTAGCACTGGCATAGTCTGATCTGTTCTTCACACTCCCGCTAACACATCTTCCAGAAATGGCTCCTCACAGAGGGAGAATGGTGAAACGCTGATCCGGCCGTCGACCTGCTGAAGGATTGTTGAAGGGTATCTATCGTCAGAGCAAACCAATAGGCCAGTGTCTTTCCTCGAGCAAGCCATTTGAAAAGGAACAGCTGAACACCGAGAGCTGCAGGGAGCGTGTGATGGAAAATGTATGACGAGTGGTGCAAGAGCCCTTGATTCACGACAGCAAGACGTGGCTGGAGAGGGTTCTGCCTTGCTCAACTTGGGCTGCACTTGTCTTCAGAGTGCAGGGATTAGAGCCATAACTCATGGGTCTATCCTTGCCAGAAGGGTTGGGGATCTTGCAGCACACCCAGAATATCGTAACTGGGTGTGCTACACCCAGTATCGTAACTGGGAAGGAGACAGGTTGGGGTGTTATGTGAGTGAAAGTCCTGGTTGTAACATCATCCAGAGCAAAAGGACAGGAGCTCTGACTTCTGATTTCCATGTGTAGGCTGATCAGCAAATGGGGTCTTGCAGGAACAGTCCTCCTGGAGATCCTATCACACCATTGCCCAGGTGTGTTGTGGAGCTTGTTTTCATTGTCTTCTCCAAAACATCAGATATCAGGCACTGTCAGGGCTGAGCTAAGGGCCTAAAGGGATATTCATCTTGTCTGGTAGGGCATTTTGCATATTCACAGCAACTTTCTTTCCTCCTTCTCTCCCGCCTTTTGTTCACCACTTTGGTCCACTGCTCATATGTTTTTCCAGGCAGCGACTGTCTCTTCCTCTATATTTGAGTAGGGCTAGGCAGACAGTAGCCATTACTGTCACAGAAATGCTAATCAGCAGCTCAGTGCACCTCCTTCAGCACCTGTGCCAAAGACTTCTCCACACACCTCCCATCCCTCAGCGCTCGCTCTCACCACGTAGGCCGGGTCAGTCTGTCCCCAGCCTGCAGATCTGTGTGAACCTCCCTGTACCGTCACGGTTACCCTATGTCTAGCGTATTTGAACACCTATAGACCTTTTCTTAAAGGAAAAAGAAGCAACAACAACAAAATGTTCTGGGAGGAAATGGTTCCCCACTTCAATACAAAAACGCCACCAACTGGGAAATTCTCCCAGTGTGGCTCCAGGGTCTAGAGATGGTCTAGGTTCTGGGCATGGGCATCCCACTTCTGCTGCCCATTGGGAAGGGTACTCCACCTGCTTCCTCCACACAGTCCCTTATTCCCATATCAGGAATCCCTTCCCCCTCCTTTGCCTGGCAGCAGCTTGCCCTCAAAGAGTTATCATTCATTTTAAAGACAGGGCTCTAAATGGATAATGCCCAGCTTTGATAGCACGCTCGCTACTTCAATGCACTATAAAACATTCAGCAGACTCAATAGCTGCCTTTCGACTCGGCTGCCTGACAGCCTCGGGGGCTCCCGCAGCTCAGACATGCTCTGCCTTAACCTGTCTCTCCTGGGTCTCCAAGGGATGGGAAGGCGCAGCGGAGAGCACAGCAGCCCCCCGTAACACTCCTGGGGCTAGGGACATGTGCACTTGTGCACTGGGGTCCCCATCGAGACAAGAGTTCCTGCTCATGTTGTCCCAACCCACAACAAGGAAGAACATGAAAGAGTCTTCAAAGACTGGCATTAGTCACTGGCTAAATTCCCCTCGTGACATACAGATGACGTAAAGGGAACGGATTCCCTCCCTGTTTCTGCCCCTGTCACTTGGACTCTTCTTTAGTTTAGAGGGCAAGAGAAAAATAATGGTATTGCCAGCTGCCATGCCCAGGAGAGCGGTCTCCTGGTGAGCAGGAGCCTCAGGAGGAAAAGAAAAGGAAAAGCGGAGGTTTGGTATCTGTCCTTGCTACTAAGTCCAAGCAGCCATGTTCAGACCCTTCATCAAATGGTGTTTCCAATCTAGTCAGACTGGTCTCAGAGGGAAAATCGGCAGGTCTGAGAGATCAGAAGTGGCAAAAGCACAAGTTCCTTCGTCCAGAAGGGAGGAGTCTGCTTGCTACGTCCCTTTAGAAGCCCCTGCACTTACTGCATGTAATTATATCAAGGTTTGCTCACAGACACACTATAGCTAATAGTTGCCACTGAATCCAAACCTGAGACTATTAGCATTGAAAGCACAGACATTTAAGGCACCTAATAGCTGAGCTGAAAGAATACATCTGAGCTGCTGGAATCACAGGACAGCACTGTGGGGAGTGAGCAGAAAGAGAGGGGATAACGTGCTTGAAGCTGCTACACTATATAATAGCAATACCTGACTCTCATACAGAGTGTTTCATTGGGAGATCTCAAAGCATTTACAAAGCTTCCTTGGTATTTTTGTGTTTCTAACTAGGCAAAGTGAGATACCAGAGCTGAAGCGAGAGGGACTCCCTCACACAGCTGGTCAGCAGCAGAGCTGGTGAGGAACGAAAGAGCCACAAAGCTTTTCGTACTGAGTAGGGATGCAAGGGACAGGCGCTGGGAGTGGTGAGTAATCTGCTCAGGCAGAGGGAAATAGGGAAGGGATTAAGCATGTCTGCCTGGGGAAAACAGGCTTTTTTCCACTGGCTTGGGAGAGAACTGCCCCGTTATGCTATGAGAGTGAACAGAGTATAATAGCAAAAACAACAGTTAGTTTACTGATCGCAGTAGGTGCTAAAATTTGCTGCATAGCCTGACAGTATCTATTAAATGCAGACAAAACATTTGCCTAGATTGTGGAAAATCTACAAAATCACCTGTCCTCGGAGTCACTGGAGATGATAGAGCATTTCTGTTTTTATAAAAAGAATCTGAAAGAAAATGAACATTTCTGAATACGTGGCTTGAATAGAGAAATGGCCAGAGCTTTGCTAGGGTGCAGAGAAGACAAATGATGCATGAAGGAACTGGGTACTCTTTGTTCAGGAAAATAAAACACCCCCAACCAATGATTACAGAGCGAAGCTAACTTGACCCCCAACCTGCTTGAAAAATTGGAGTATCACTAGAAACAAGCATTAAAGATGCCAGAGATTTGTGACAGCACTGTATAATCTGCGCAACACGTTAACCAAGGGTCTCACAGAAAGCACATTGTGGACCACTGTTACAAGCAAAGTGCTTTCACTGCAAGAAATGGTGCCACAGAAGCAAGTGCTTCTGTTTCTTATAGCAATGGCTAGGGAAAGCACCAAGCGGGTGCAGAAAGCATGAGACGATGAAAGCAAAGGGATCTGATTGCAGCTCTGTGTGCACTGTTTTCAAATTTCAGCCCAGGCAAACGAAGGCAGATAATGGTAACAGACGGGCTGTAGCAAGGAGAGTCATTTCTGGCATGTCACTGCTTTGATCCCCAGCCTGAAAGTGCTGTGGAAAGGACACGGGTCACTCCTGGTGCTAGTGGCCCAAAGCAGCGGGTGAGCCGAATGAAGAGGGATGAGGCAGTCAAGGCATCCTTGTGAGGAACCCCCTGCACTGCTGAGGATGGTGCTCTGTGAGACATGGAGTCAGCTGAAGTGGGTACGGGAGAGTGGATGAGATCAGCTCCTGTACATTAATGACTGCCTTTGTCTGTCTGTGTTTGAAAACAGTATGTCACGGTTGCCAGAGAATATCAGCCTGCAAAGTTCAGATGCTGCTTATCTGCAGGAATGGCAGGGAAGATCCTGGCCAGAAGCTCTGTGTGGTTGCCAGGGATGGACACGTAAATGGAGGAAATGGCCTGCCAGAGTCCAGGTCATCCCCCTAAGCGCCATAACCCCAAACAGACCTTGTGCACCCTGCACATGGCCCAGATCTGCACTAGCCCGTTGTGTGCTGGCCATGTCCCGGACACGTGTGTCCCCTGCAACTGCTGGGAAGCCCAGGAGCTGGGCTTCTTCAGCTTAGCTTGTTGAGCACAGTCCAGGGCAGTGTGGGGACAGAGACTTCCAGGGACAGGGATTTCTGAGCAGAGTGACCCTGATAATATCAAGCAGAGGACAAGTTCAGTAGGATGTTTTGTAGAAGGGACCCTATAGAAAAGAAGTTCACAGCAGCTCTGAAGGTATAAGCACATAGGCAAGACTCATGACCCTGCTGCTGCCACAAGTGACCATAACAAAACAAAGTAGAAAATTTCTCCTGTGGTTACAGGGGGAGATGGAAATGCTCTTTCACACATTGGTGTCATGCCTCTAAGATGTTCTCTGGAGAGATGCTGTACATCTCCTTTCTCTTTGCATGTTTTAGCCTGCTGCAGACTTTTGACAGCTTGTGTCCCTTTCTCTGTCTCACTTTCTTCCTGCCCCCAGGATCCTGCGAGCTCAGCCCTGCTGTAAATGGAGCTTGGATGGCAATAATCATGCCTTGCAGCAGAGAGAGATATAGATGAGTCAAATCTAGCTAATAGGCTACAGCTAATGGGCACCAGAAGCAGCATTATCACAGAAAAAGTATCCTTCCTGTCCAGGTACGAATGAGCATCTTCCCTGGAGAGCTCCATTTTACTATCCCCAGGCCCAGCCACCATCTTGGGAGACTGAACTACAGACTGTTTGATGTAGAAAGGAAATGCTTGCTGGCTGGGGAAGAGAGTATTAGCAAGAAGCCCAAGAAAGGGATGAACTTGCACCAGCCCAGCACGTTACTATTTTCAAATCAAACTTAACCATGCTTTGAGTTATGAGCCAGCATGTGCCTCCTTGCTGCAGTTACCAAGTGGCAGAATTACTGACCCAGAGGAGACAGGGCTAGTGTTGCAGAGGGATGTTGTGATCTGCAATGTGTCTGACTGCTGGGAAGGGATGGATGCAATGACAGAAGCCCTATGGATGCATAAAAAACACTGGAGGTGTTTGTCTTGGATTCGGTGAATGGATATGGAGGTGAGGGATAGCTGACCTCAGCCTGTCCTGACCTCAGTACCCTGGGGCAGCAACAGGGTGGCTTTAGATATCAAAAGTGCTGGATTTCAACAACAGACCTTTTCTCCTGATCTCTGAGGCCAGGGTCTGTTCTTTGCTGAGGAAAGCAAGGAGCATGGCATGCCTCTTATCCATGCAGCTAAACTCTCTTCTCCTCCCAAACCAGGATGGCCTCATCCATACAGTGTACTGGCAACAGGCCAGACAAGGCCATGCTGTTTCTTGAACTGAAGCCAGAAGTGTTTTAACCCCATGAGCCCTGCCAATTTAGCAGGAGGAAGTGAAATTATCTAAGTAACATTTGTTCTTAAGAAGCTAAAATTCAAAGGAGAGAGGGAAAGCAGTCACTGGAGCCAACATGGCTTTTGGAATCCAGCCAGATTTGGGGGTCTCATGCGACTGAAGATGTTTTTATTTAATAAAGGCTCAGGCTGCATACAGAAACACACATATGGCAGAGAGGGGGAGCAGCTGCCCCCCAGCAGCAGCCTCCCTTGTGTCATCATCACGCACCACCATGGTACCTTCCACCTCCAGGGACCCCCAGGTAGGTAATCAGGTCCTGGGCTGCTGCCATTGGCAGCCGATGCACAGCAGTGTGCAGCCAGGATGGGGGGATTAGGCAGGGAACGAAGGGCACCATCCTCAGCGGGAAGCCTCGCGAACAAAGCACTGTCACAGCTCTGTGATGCGCTCACAAAAGCAGGGCTAAATATTGTCATCGCATCATTGAAGTCTGTGATTAAGGATTTAGCTAAGAGGTGGTTTATCCCAGAGCGAAGTTTTCCTTTGCATCAGACTACAACAGTGGTTTTGATGTAGAAAGCCGCCACTGTTGTTGCTTCAGCATTTCACGCATGCCTTGCATGTTCCCCATGGGGACTTTGACCAGGAAGGATCCTGCTTATTTTAGAAGATCTGATAAAATCTGGACTATGGGATCCGGAGACTTCAAATGCTTCAAAATACCTAGTTCCCCCCAAAATTAATGAAGGGATAACACAAGCCTGAGTGCCACATCTCAGAGAGCTAAAAGTCCCACATCAGTTGTATTTATGTAAGATATGTAGTCTCTACAAACTGCTGGCAAGTCCAATGCTCACTTGAGCTCATCACACGGCAAGGAGATGCCTTAGAGAGATACGCCTGCTTCAGCACACCCCTGCAAATTTGGAGCTATGATTCATCTGAATTCCTCAGAGGAGAGGGAAACAGAGGCAGAAGAGCCTGTATTCCAGCATCCTCTGTGCTCATCGCAGGAAAACAAGCCATGGATCAGACATTCCTTCGGCTCTGCTACCTACCCAAGCCACCAAGGAAGACTACCGCACAACAAGATCCCTCAAATGAGTAACACCCTGGGGAACTCCTGGGAGACGCACTGAGGCACTGCCTGCTTCCAGTAGCAACTGGAAATCTCCAAGTCTAAATGGGGACCAGAAACTCACCAGTAAGGGTCCCCACAGTCAAGACACACCTCCATGAATCCTTACAAGGATAGTGAAGAGCTGGATAGCGACTGTTACCTTTGTCATTACTCCTGTAACTGAGGTCAGAATACACCCCTCACCCTTCCATCCTTTCTTTAAGGGTATCTGCTGTGCAAATGTTTCCATGTGAACAAATCACCCCAGACTCCTCTTATACCGGGCAGGAATTTTAAGGACAAGAGAAATCCTACCTATTCTAAATGAACAGAACAGATGAAGTACATCATGAAAAGCTCATCAGTGCAATGACTTGCACATTTTATTATCAAGACCTTAACCCTTTGCTTTGTTCTTATACATTTCTTCTGTTCTTAACTGATGCAAAAGTGGGATCTCAGACAATCCTGATGGACCCAAGGCATGTTTTTTTTTTTTTTTTTTCATTCAGGAGGAAGGAAAACAAAGATATGTTCAGTGGAAAATAATAATAATAATAATAAAGCTTGAGACCAGATATAAGTTTCAAAGGGGCCACAAAAGCTATTTTGGAGGCTGGAAGCAGGAAAAGCGAGACACAGAGAACAGACCCCAGCAACAGTTATGCTTTGTGTCCTGTCGGCTCAAAACTCCTGTTGCAAATGATGTAAGTAGCTGGCCAACCCAAGGGAGCCCTACTCATGAAAAAAGCTTGCAGGAAACTCACACGGTTACTGCTTGTGAATAAAAAAGTATAAGCTAAGAGTTTTCAAATCATGTCAACCACAGCAAAAAGAGAATTAGACCCATGGTCTCTCATTAGCCAAGAACAGAGCAGTCATCTGGCCAAGGGGACTACTGATAGATGCAGGAATCATTTGGGAAACTCTAACATTGAGTGCCCCAAACATACACGAAACTGTTAGTTAAATTTCTGCCTTGACAGGTTCTGGTTTGCATCCCTCAAGCTAAATGGGATTGTAGCTGAACTCCTAGACTAGGCTTATGCTTTTTGGAAGAGGTAAGGAGCTGGGGTTGTCATATATCCAAACCAGCAGGAAACGGTTTCCAAAACCCTAGCTATTGAGCACTAAGAGGTCAGTACATGCCAGCACTTTTTTTTTTTTTTTAAACTTGCTTTAACATTAGCCTCCGGACTCTGAACTTCAACAACTGCCATAATTGAAAATCCACATTCAAACTCCCTCAACAAGAGGGTATTTTTTATGTTTTCTCAATATGATGTGAAATTTGCTCGTGTCTGTCATGCACCCTTTATTCCACAAGCTATCTGAAAGCAATCTCCTCTTCCTACTTGAGCTCCCAGTCTTCAGGTTTTTAAAATCTAAATGTAACATCAGAAAAAAAGGTTTCTTTCTAATTTCCTTCTCTGCTGCAGTAGTCACTCTCCATTGTCCCCTGTTGCGCCTGAAAAATGATTCAGACCCTTTGTGAACTCTCCGTCCCTGAGAAGACTTTCTGAGTTCCCTTTCAGTGTGTGCCTATTTAAAACTGAAAGCAAAACAAACACACAAAAGTCCACAAAAGCTCTGTGTGTGCCTTGCTACCTAGAAGGCAATTCCAGCCATTATATTTTCTCCAGTCATTTTAACATGCAGTGTCTTGGGAGTTAGCACAATGAATGTTAGTCATAAGCTAATCAGAAGAAGAGATTCTTAAATAATTCATAGACTGCCTTCCTTCTGGAAGAACCTCAATCCCCAGTGCTGTCATACCATCAGCACAGCGCGACCAAACAGCAGCTTGCTTCAGAGAGGGTGCCAGTCAACTTGGAGACGACAAAGGTAATTTGTGTGAAGAGCCATCGTGAGAAGCTATGGAGACAGCCTAGGATTTTCTGCTTAGGAAAACACATCTTTCTCCTTCCTGGGCTAAGGAAGGGCACTACTGTGTCTTTAGTCTCTGCATTTCACCTGCATTGTAAATCGTCAAGTCAGAGCAATAACCTTTGGGTAAGGCTGGTTATGGTATGAAGGCCATCCCTAGGCATGGTATAGCAATGCATCTCTAGCTGTCCTTTGGGTCTGTAGGGATTCACTACACCCAGGGAATGAGGAAGAGGCAGAGCTTGGATGGAACAATCCAGTCCCATTGTTCATGTAAAGAGTTAGTCTGGAAACACGATATAGAGCAGTGCTGGGCAGCAAAGTGACTGACTGGGTGGTCACCAACCTGCCACCAGTGCAGGGCCAGCGCTGGACCCCCGTGGCTGCAGAGCAGAGCTGTAGGTACGTGCCCTCTGTGCAAGGTGTGCGTGTGAGCTTTGCCATGCCAGTCTAGCCCAGCAAAACAGCAGCTTGCTTCAGAGAGGGTGCCAGTCAGCTTGGAGACGACAAAGGTAATTTGTGTGAAGAGCCATCGTGAGAAGCTATGGAGACAGCCTAGGATTTTCTGCTTAGGAAAACACATCTTTCTCCTTCCTGGGCTAAGGGAGGGCACTGCTGTGTCTTTAGTCTCTGCACACATTTCACCTGCATGGTGAATCGTCAAGTCAGAGCAATAACCTTTGGGTAAGGCTGGTTATGGTATGAAGGCCATCCCTAGGCATGCTATAGCAATGCATCTCTAGCTGTCCTTTGGGCCTGTAGGGATTCACTACGCCCAGGGAATGAGGAAGAGGCAGAGCTTGGATGGAACAATCCAGTCCCATTGTTCATGTAAAGAGTTAGTCTGGAAACACGATATAGAGCAGTGCTGGGCAGCAAAGTGACTGACTGGGTGGTCACCAACCTGCCACCAGTGCAGGGCCAGCGCTGGACCCCCGTGGCTGCAGAGCAGAGCTGTAGGTACGTGCCCTCTGTGCAAGGTGTGCGTGTGAGCTTTGCCATGCCAGTCTAGCCCAGCACCCCTGACTCATGGCATTCCCACTGCCTAATAAAGGCTGCTTTGTTCGAGAAAGGCCACGTGCGTGACTTGCTGCTTGCTTCCAAGGGAATCATGTCTCTAACAGGGCAGCGATTCTTCTGACCTTATGGGAAGAGTAGAAAAAATGATACTGAACTCACAGGCCAAGTCAGAAAGGAGTGGGGATGCCTATTCCTCACAGGAAGAGAAAGTGTCCTTGGAAAAAGTGCTCCTGGGGCTTAAGGAAAGGAACCCAATGCAGCTTCTGGAAGTGGCATGCAATCAGAGGGAGGGCAAGGAGAGAAGGCAGCAAGGCACTAGAGAGGTGAAAAGGAGACAAATGATGTGCAGTGGGGAGGGAGTTAAGAGAGGAGGAAGAGACAAGAACCTAGTTCATGCCAGGAAACATTCCCTTGAATACAAGGAATACAAATGCAGTGACAAGGACATGAAGGAGGCAGCCAAGCAGCTGTTTGCTCCGAGTTTAATGGGCAGTGGCTGACAAGTGCAGAGTTTGAGATGGCAGAGCTTTGATGGAGGATGGATAGGGCCAAGAAGAAGAAGAGCAGGGCGTGTTTTGACTGTCAGGACTGAAGAATGTAAAAATTTCTCCCCAAGAGTCAGGCTGGTTAAGAGGGTTTGAACTGTAAGTCAGTATTGTTGGATTCATTGACAGCTCTAGGAAGGAAAGAGAAGGGCTTACACCTCTGATGCCTACACTTATATGAGCCCATGTCTCCAATTTAGGACACAGCAGTCAGCCAGCATCCCACAGATGAAGGACATTTGTCACCTCTCTGGGTGCAAACAGAGACACAGCTACAGCAAAAATGGCATTTGTTCAGTAGGCTGAAAAAAATGGGAAAGCCCCTCGATCTAACAAGTAGAGGAAAAACACTTTCGTCTGCCATGGATCATAAACTGTGACACACTGCCTGCACTGCTGATCACTGCTAGTGATCCACGCTGCTTGATTTGCAGTACTGCACCACCTCAAGCATCTCAGCCAGCTCTTATTTACTTGCACACTGAGTTCTCTTCAAGATGCCAAGAGTGAGGGTGAGTGAGACATCCATTAGATGTCTCTGAGATGTTGGACATCTCAGTGTAATTCTTTCATATCCATTTTCTTTCCAGGACTTACAGGGCACAGCCAGCAAACAGTCAGCAGACCTGTAAACTTGTCTGTCATTACTGGAGGATGCTACACCCAGGCAGATAAAAGCCTCCACACTAAATATGTCATTTTTAACCAATCTTACCAGCCTGTACTTTCCTAAATGAGATGGTAAAACAAAATCACCTTTCAGACTTTAGGTTCCTGTGGACTCCTGTATAAATACTGCCTTTCAGTAAAGCATCTGACTCATCATTGAGTACTTAGGGACAGGCTGGAGTACTGTTGCCTTGCCTGGTGAAAGAGCTGTGCTGCTATCATGGCTTTCCACAGGGAAGTTCTCTGTCGTCTGCCTCGCTCGTATCGTCTGCCTCCCTGGAGGCTGAGGCGCGTGGCTCGTTCCCAGCCACTCAGCAGCTTGGTGGCAACGCCAGCTCCACAGCGTCCCCAGGCAATGCTCCACCAGGGCCTCCCTGCCTTCACAGGTCAGCCTGAGGATGCATGTCCCCAGAGGTACCCTGGTGAGGAAAGCCATATCTAAGCTCTCTGGAAGTATCTGTGAGGACCTTCCACACAGCTAATTCAGTTTGCAAGCTGCTGCATCAAAATGCAGACATACAGCAGGCTCCTGCTGCCCAAACCACCCAAAGCAACTGGCCCCTGTCCTCCTCCCGTGCCAAGGCCTCAAGGGAGGTCTTATCCCTGCTTTGCCAAGTCCCACCAAGAGACCAAGCCTGGACCATCTCATTACAGCACCCTCGGGGGAGGCCAGCTTCCTCTCTGCCTAATGCCAACGCTGGATTCATATTTCAGTTTACGCACCAACCTGTAACGCACCACATAAAATCAATCAATACATTTTCCTTCATTTTCTCATGTCCATCTGCTTAATGGAGGAAATAGCTGCTGCCTGAGACCTTGAAATTCAATGGGTCTTTTTTTCCCCCTATGCAAATGTAAGTTAAAAAAAAAAAAAAGTAAAAGCAGAGCTTCACAATGACAGTCTTTTTCTTTCAATTTTTCAAAGTGAGAATTGAGCGGTCTAAGTGGCTTCTAGAGCACGCATGGGGAGCAGCGCTGGGATAAATCCAGCGGGACTGCACAAGGGTTTTCTTAGAGGCTGTCAGGGTTACATGTGTTTTCACTTTTTAATGAAACCTGCAATTCCATGGAGATTTCAGGATCCTAGCAAAGTACTGGCACCTCAGCAGCTGAGAGATGTTTGCCATTAGCTACATCTGTTGTTACCTATTTCAGAAGGGTGACTGGAATGAGGTGCTCCCCCTTATTTTTCTAAATTCTGGAGGGAGACCTACTTAGGGGAATAGAGAAGAAAATATGTTCATCCCTATCACCTTCACGCTTATTTTGTCCTGTTGCTTGATTGCTAGGACCATGATAGTGATCCCTTTCCTCTTTTGCATAGATAGGACTCAGACAAATCTGGCAAGAGTGAATACATGTGAACAAAGCACATGCAATGGCTGTTAGTCCCTGAAATACGCTTTGCTGAGAAGTTCTTATACTGAGCAGGGGGAGCTCTAATAGGATGTCAAGGATGGGATGTTATGGGATGGGATGGAATGGGAAAGGCACAGCATGGCATAGGATAGAAAGCAAAGCTGTCAGGACACTGAAATAGTAGAGCTGAGTTCCTAAGTACTGAAAATTCACAGGATATCCATGCAGTGCAAATAGTTAATAAACATCCTAGGCCCCCAGGCAAAAAGAGGCAGCATTCCGAGGAGCAACCTGTGATCTCAACAGATACAGCACAGAAGCACTAGAAAATAGGATGGTGCTCCTTTTTGTTTCTCTGTATCTTCAGCAAGAAATGAGAGCTTCCTCGTTCAGCCAGCACTTCTGATCAACAACCATGGTTGATCTTCAGAAGAAGAACTTAACTGTCATGTAAGAAATTCGGTCAGTATTGGGTTTTATTTCCACACAAGGCAGTGCTCTGGTTCTCTTTCCAACCTGTTCTCTTTCTGTTCAGGCCCTCTATCGAATAAGAGATATTCTCCTCCTTAGGGAGAATCAGTGTAGTTAAGAATCTGTATGAATCTTTGTTTTTTGAGGAGGATAGGGTCAGTTGCCTGCCCTAGTCATGCACATAGGCACTGTGATAGGATACTGCAGACACCATTCACTACAGCTGTAGACTGCAGCATCCTTTATTCATACAGTGGCTGAATTTTCCATGTCTTTTCATTACCACCCCCTTTTAGGCCAAGAAAGGCTTTGTTTATTGAAGGCCATGTGATCCATCAGTCCACCTGATTCCTCTTGCTCTCTTGCACGTCTCCAGCTTCCCATGAACGTGGGTCTGAAGAAGAATATCCTCTCCTGTAGCCCTTCACCAGTTTGTTCACTGCAGTATCTTTCTGAAGTCAGAGAAACTGCAGCCCTGGTGCCAAATTCCATTTTAACTACACCGTCCGTTATCAGCTCATCACCATAACAAGGAGACTGAAAGTGCTAAGAAAATCCAATTTACTTACAGCTGGGAACTTTGGTGTTGTCTTCTCTAGATCAAACTTTGCTCTGCCCGTCCTTTACCTCCAGCATCCCTGGGGGAGGGAGGCAGTGGGTGGACGTGCTGGAAAAAGACTTGGAGAACACCATGTACCAGCAGGAGCTGGGGGATGTGATTCCTCCTACCCAGAGCACCTCGAAGGAACTGACCCAAACCAGTCGCCTTCCTCCCTTGGGCCTTATACGCACGTCTCCACACTTCTGGGTGTAGCTTGATGATATATTTCTCCATTGACAAGGCTGGTTTCAGAGATCTATTCCCATTCATCTGTCTATAATTCTGGGACTGACCTGGAAATAATTCCAATTACTCAGTGTAATCCTAGCTGGATCCAGCCTTGCTCCCGCCTCCTGCTGCAAAGGGCTGAAGACTCACAACTGAATGATTTCAGCACCACATAATAATTCCCACATATTTCTATTTCAAAGAGGCCCAAGCGATATTCTTGGAGTAACAGATGTGCCCCGGTACAACTAGGAGCAGGAAACTGATGGATGCTCCCTGCGAGCATTTCTCTGGAGCCACAAGAGCCACAGGTCTGTCTCCAGACACATTAGCTGAGTGCAGACCTGGACCAGGGCATGGGCTGTGGGCATGAGTCACCTGCCACCCTCACGCGTCACCAAGAGGAGATGTCTCACAGAGAGGAAAACAGGAGCTGCATGACTCCAAATTTATTCATGTGGCATCGCTGGAAAATCTTGAACTATTACATTGAAAACTAAGCATTTTACAAAAGCAATTACCCAGCTACAAGGTTGCTGCAATTTTATGTAAGGTCAGTGAAGGCTAAGTTTAATTCCTCTCCCCAGACTCTCCAATTTTATTTTCTGATCAGCTGTTGTCTTTCACTTCTATCTCCCAGACCTATAAGGCTAATCATTTCACCTTCTCCTGTGTTTCAAGATGAGGCTGATAACTTTGCCTATTTGTACCTCTTCCTCTGATTTGCCCACTCTAATTTTTTGAGTAAGTTCCTTCTCCAAAGTTGATAAAAAGGGCGAAGTTGTCAGAAGAGTGACAACCACAGTCTGTGAAATTTGAACATGAAAAAGACAAAGTTGCTTAGAAATTATAACCCAGAATTAAAGTGTAATAAATCAATGGAAGGATTAATTTAATCTTCAAATTTTCAATAAAAATCCAAGCTCAACTGAATTTGGAATCTACTTGGGAAGCAACATTTAGTTTGAAGGTTTGCAATCACTTCAGGAACTCCACAAATGCAGAACCCCGGTTGTTTTCCAGGATGTCATCTGTCTTATCATGCCAACCAGGAGGAGGAGGAGGAAAAGGAAACAACAGGGGAAATATTATTGCTCTTCAGGCGATGACAGGAGGATCTGTAATATGGATGTGGGGTCAGCTTGATCCTGGGTTATACATTCACCTGAAAAATACCCTTGCTTGGTCCCCAAATTGTCACCTTGGAAAGAAGAAATACACTCTGATGTCTGTGGAGATGTTAATCTATGCTTTTTAGAAATAATATTTAAATCAAGTATGTCACTTCTTAAGCTGTGCTTTCTAGGTAGCAGAGGAAGAGGTGAAACCTAGGGAAGCAAATGGGCTGCAGGCCATGCAGGGTGAGGCTGGGGGACTGGGCTATCACATTTTCCTTGTTTAATCACTAGCAAATCTGCTCAGTTCCCTGTCCACACTGGTGACATGAGCCAGCGGGGTGAGCCATTAGCAGAGGCACGGTGAACTCAGGCCCTGTCCCTGCCCCTTTGGCATCCCTTTGGGAAGAGATGGATAGGATGGGGTGTGGAGAGGGAATTTACCTTGCAAACACCCACATAGCTGTAACCATAGCAATGGGAAGAGTGCTGGGGGACATGGACATATCCTCTCAATATTTACCTGTGTGTTTTATTTTCTGTGGCCTGCAGTCCCAGGATACTTTTTCTACAGCATAAGAGAGGGTACCGTCATCTCAGGATACAGATCTGGCTGGATGGAAAACTCCCAGTAAATTGCAGGGAAGCAGTTCATAAACGTTATTCATGAAAAGTGAATTTGCCATTCTGCAGGGGAGACACAAAGCTATTGCTGTAGGTGCTCATTAATTGATTGTAGGTGCTCATTAATTGATCTCTAGAGGTCCCTTCCAACCCTAAGCATTCTATGATTCTATGATTAAATACACTTCCTCATTTTTGCAGCATTTCTCTTCCCTTCCTGTCCTACCAGCTCCTGCCCTGTCCAACCAGCTGCGGTGCTCTAAGCAACAGACAGCTGCATTTCAAAAGGTGGAATGACCAGGGGCCTGGAACATCTGCCCTGTGAGGAGAGGCTGAGGGAGCTGGGCCTGGTCAGCCTGGAGAAGAGAAGGCTGAGAGGGAACCTGATCAGTGTGTATAAGTACCTCAAGGGAGGCAGTGAGGAGGATGGTGCTGGTCTCTTTCCAGTGGTGGCCACCAACAGAACTAGAGGAAATGGCCAGAAACTGAAACGCCAGGAGGTCTACAGGAACTTAAGGACAAATTTCTTAACAGTGAGGGTGACAGAGTACTGGAACAGGCTGCCCAGAGAGGTTGGGGGGTCTCCTTCTCTGGAGATCTTCAAAACCCGCTTGGACACAGTCCTGTGCCACGTGCTCTAGGTGACCCTGCGTGTGCAGGGGGGTTGGACTAGATGACCTCTAGAGGTGCCTTCCAACCTTAAGCATTCTATGATTCTATGAACAGCAACCCATATATATATATGTGTGTGTCATATATATGGGTGTGGGTATACACATACACACACAAGGACACCTATCCTGACCCAGGAACTTCTGGCTTTACTTGCTAGTAGGGTTTGAATCAGTATTCAGTAGGCCTACAGTGCACTTCTATCACTGCCAGAGGTAACAGTGCTAGCAGACTCTTAGCTAATTTAAGTGGTGCAGGAGCTAAACGCAACCCAGATTGGGTTGCCGGAAAGCAAAGCTGCACTCATCAAGGCAGCAGAGAGGCAGGAGCTTGCAGTGCCACCTTCACAAGGGCCTTCACCTGCCTCCATTCACTTTCCCTTACCTCCCATCAAGTTTGGAGTCTAAACAGCCTCCCAGAAATTCATTACCTGTTTGAACATACAACTTCTTCCCCAAAGTGCCCTGTTACGATCTGGGATTGTGGTATGTTTGTGGGACTGCAAATGCTACTCCAAATTGGTGTGATGGAGCACCACTCCAGTGAGAGGAGCCTGTGGTCAGAAGACGCTGGCACCATATCTGCCCGGGCTGTTTGTGCCTATCTACATAGTGGAGATGAGACAGCAACAAGTCAATGTTGGGGGAAAAGCTTTCTGGGGTCCCTGGAGAATGGGGCATCTGCTGCACATTTACTTCCGTCTGCTGTAATCATTGCCTGTCCCGGACTCAGTGCTGGGGTAGGAGGAGCGGTGGATCCAAAGTTGGATGGGGATTTTTGTCCTGCTGCACCTCCCTAGTTAAGACGTCAGAAGTGAGATTTGTCATCTGGAAGAGGTGATCACCAGAGGCTGCTGATCCCCAGTCTGTCACATGGTTAAACTGCACTAATGTCATTCAGATGTTTCACAAAGCAGCCCCAACAAACAGGTGTGAAATTAAAATGTTTGTGGAGCTGGCCAAGTGGGAGATGATGGGGGAGGAAGCAAGGAGGAAAAGGAAGGGTGGGGGACACTTTCAGAGACTATTTGCTTCCTCCTGCATCTCCAGACAGGCCTGGGAGCATCTCCCCAGCCCACCCCAGCTGATCTCACCTTGCCCAGCCTCAGGTTTAAAGCCGTGACAACCATCATGTGTCCACCGAATGGCTAGGCTGGGACTTCTATCCTCAGGAGAAGCACGTGGGGCCTGTGGGACAGCCCTGGTGGAAATGGCTTGAGGGACAAAATGATTTCATCAAAAGTAATCCCTGAAGATTTTTACGTTCTTCAGACACATCATTTTTGTTGAGCTTCCTTTCTCTTACCCTTTACATCCTCCACAGAAAGGAGAAGCAAAGAGATTATGCTACACAGATTTGTTTTCTTCTCATTTACTAAACGTAATGTTTGACAGAAGTGACAATCTGCTACCCAAAAATATTGCATAGAAAAAAAAAGCCATTTTTTAAACCCAGAAAATATTTCCAAACAAAACAAGTCAACCATTTCCAATTAGAAGTTCCTACAAGCAAAGCCTGCCTTTGGTACATGCCATCCTTACCTCACTTAGCAGCCTGCTGCTTTTCTATGGCAGAGTCTAAAGGCTGCAGTGAGCCTGGATTGGATCCTGTAAAGAAATACAGGCCAGTTTAACCAGTGAGGTTGGGAGATGGTAATGAGGAGGCAGGGTACATCCACATGGAAATTCAGCCTGTTTCCACCATATATCCCTATTGCTTCTGCAGATGGAGACGTGACCTGAAAATCTCTGACAATTTCACTGTAGGGTTGGAGTCCCCATTGCGTGTGTATTCCATCCTTCTGGTGGTGGGAAGCACCCTAACATGGGCTGGAGGAAATGAGGGGACTGTCAGCCTCAGGTGCTACTGTCGTCCCCTCCTGCACAGCTGTTTGGCAGCCCCATCCAGCCCCAGAGCAGGGCTGGACACTTTCTGCTTCCCTTGGAGTCATGAGCACATCCATGGGGATGTGAAGCAGGCGGTTGCAGAGTGGCACCCAGTGTGCTGTACGCGGGGTACCTCCGGAGCCACTGTGGGCAGCAAGGAGAAGGAAGTGAGAAGGAAAGGAAGGAGACTAATTGCTACTCTCAATGTCGCCAGAAACTGAAACAAAAGGCATGTCAAATGGTACATTTGTCAGCTCAAGTGCATTGGGGTTGGGGGGTGCAGGATGGTGAAAGTGGATGACAGCTTCATGGGGTAGTGAAGGCAAAGTCCCCCCTGCCATCCAGCTTCTTGACAAGGTGGTTTCAGCAGTGCCATTCCCTGCCCCGGCCCACTCGGACTGGTGGGAAACGGTGCTCTCATTATCTCCTGCTTTTAAAATATGCCTGATGTCACCCAAAACGCTCTTACAGAGGGAGAGGTGGCTCCAAAGGCAGCAACTGGAGGGAGGAGAAAGTCTGGAGCAGTGTCATGAAGAGCAAGAGGAAAGGAAGGGAAAAGGGGTGGAAGAATCAGAAGCTCCCCAGGGTCCAGGTACTGCACCCTCCAGGGAAGGGGACTTGCAGCACTCCTGCTCTGTGCTCTTCGTGAGCACCAGGTTCTTTCTCCCATCCTCTGGCAGTTCCTTGTGGAGGGTCAGGCTGCATCGCCAGTCTGTGTGCATCTGGCTCCACACACCCTCTGTGCCATGTCTCCAGGATCCCTGTCCTGCAGGACAGCAGAGCCACCATCTGGGCACCTGTGTCCTATCTCAGAATCATCTCCCTCAGGGTGCTCCGAAACTGGGAGCACATCTTTTCTAGCAGAAAAAGTGGAGGTGAGTACCCTCCACTGAGACACAGTCATCCTAAACTGTGCTGATGGCTATGGGGCTGGCAGGACATGTTCCACAATGTGTAAGATGTCCTTCCAGACACCTTCACCCTGTTTTCATACTCATTTGCCTACATCTTCCTCCATTCCCTCCTTTTCCTCCTCATTGCCCTCTTCTGCTTCTACTCCTCTATTCCCCCTCCAACACTTTCACTTTGTCTCCTCCCCAGCTCCCCAAGGAGCTCTCTAATGACTTAAATGAAATACCAACCATCTCTATCTCCAGTAGCCCTTCTTGATGGATCCCCATGAGGACACAACCATGCACAGTAATTAGGAAACCAGTGCTTGGGGCTGCTGCATTCACAGTGTCAGCATGGGCACCTTCTCTGTACTCTTTGAGAGGAGGAAAGAAAGTCTCCAGTTGGGAGTGCTGCCAGAGGCTTCTGGGAAATGAGGATTCCCCTCACAGATACCAAGGAGGAAGCTAGCATGGGGATTGGAAGAGAAGGGGGGGTCCCTCTACTCCCATGGGTGCTGATCACACAAGGAACATGATCCCCAGCCTCTCCATTCATTTTTCAGGCCCTGAAATGCCCTAGCTATCCACATGTAACTTCATGGAAGCTGTGGCCAGATCTTCCAACATTTTGGAGAGAATCAGCAGTTATGTGAGCAGAGCAAGAGAGATGGTGATGGGAGGTGAAGCTACGAATCAGGTTGCCCTGAGCTCCCTGTCAGAGTCATTATTGGAGATGCAGGATGACTAGCACGGCCCTTGCAGACCCTTCCAAGACATGTATGGGGTTACTCCCCAAAGCCCCCAGTTCGCTTATGCTCTTATGCCCTTATCCCTCCCCACTAAGCAACCAAAGCCACCACAGTGACAGCAGAGCTGAGGGGGCCTCAGCATTACTTAAGGACCTCTGCAGAATTTGGCTCCAACGTGACCTTCCTGCTGCTCTTCCTAAATATTATCTCTTCACCTCCCCTGCTAAAGCAGCCAGTGTGTCAAACAAAGGCAATAACTTTCTCATGCACTGATGAAAAGCCTCATTTTGAAAAGCCCCTTGGGAAAGTCTTCCCGCTATAGTTAATTCTGTTGTTCTTTAATGCTAGCTGCCCTTCTCAACTGCTTTGTCTTTGTTAGGCTTTATTTGTAGGAAAGCAGGATCTCTGAGTGGGATTCATCTAACTGTTTTTTCCACCTAAGACCCTGGGGTCTCTGCTTAGTCAGTGAAGAGACCAGGCTCTTCCATGATGTAATTTGTCTCATGCTAAAGTCTATGTCTAAAACAGGTCAGACAAAACAGGCCCTGAAAGCACCTTGTTCTCTCTCTTAAGAATAGAGGGAACAAGAGGTGATGCATTCAGGCAGAGACATCCAGACTGGAGATGTCTGAAGCTAGGTGATGAATGCCAGCTAGGTCTCCTGAGATCTGCCTGTGGGGCTATTCTCCATCTGACCTGCCTGCCTTTGCTCCTGTGAGCAGGTGGTTGCTTCTTGGAGGGGGTAAGTCTGCAAGGAAGGGGTCAAGGTGAATCAGGACTGCACATGAGAAGGAATAACAAGGATTAGATGGAGATAGTCCAACTCCTGAGGAGGAGAAAAGAGAGTGCTCCCTCCCTTCACCTCCTTGTCTGCGCCATGATCCTGGACCCCCAAACAAGGAGTTAGAGTGCTGTGCATGCTAAAACATGCACTCGTGTAAAAACCCTGGCACCTTTTCTCTTTTCTTTTCTTTTTTTCATTTTTTTTTTCAAAAAAACACACAACAAAGCACTTCCACTGGCAGGTGTCACTCAGGAACCCCAGCCAAGCAAAGCAAGGGATTCTGGAGGCTGGAGCTTGGCTGCTGTGGCATGCAGGCACTCAGGGGCTCACTGAGAGAAAGGTAAAGCATTGAGGATGAAAGACTGCCAGCACTGGCTTCTGCGAGAGAGGGGCAGAGAAGGGGAAAGAAATCCTAATTTCAGCTGCTCATTGCAGGGTAATTATCAAACAGCCACAGCAGGCTAGGATGCTCGCTAATTAGACCACATTCTTTATGACTAGTTATTCTAAGATGTCGTTTGACAGACAGGGGGAAGAGGGGTGCACATAAAGTTGTTTTTAATTACATTTGGTATGCTAATTTCTGATATAAAATAAATATTTACCAGGAGTGGTATTTCTTCATTTCACGCTGGCTGCACCATGGCATTTATTGAGGGTTACATGCAGGCTGCTATGCTCTGGCCCTCCCTCCCGGCACATCTTCCCTTCTCTCCTTCTCATCTCCCCATAGATCCAGACGGAGAGCAACACACCAAGTGGGGACAGACCCACTAGTGATTCCCTTGTGCAAAAAGGAGGGAAGGAAGCTGTAAAATCTTCTCCTTTGCCAAAAGGCAATGTGACATTTTCCTGTCAAATGGCACTTGGAAGGACATGCTTGAAGAGGAACTTGTGGCCTGCACCTGGCTGCAGCTTGGTGGCTCCTGGCCACCCTGCCTCAGACCTCCTTTGAGGTCCCATGCCTAAGACAGTCTAGCTCTCTCATAGTAAATGTGCCATTTCAGTGGTGCCAGGGCCAGAGACCTTTACAGTTTCTCCAGCCGTTAGAGCTTTCCTGCTGCTGCCGAACTACCCTTTTGCAGATTCAACACCAATTAGCAATTAGTCATATTTTTTACACTCAGGCTGAAGTGTCTCACAAGTATCTGATGGATGCTAACAACTTAATACACAACATATATTCTACTTCATACTCAACATATACTCCTCCTGCCTTCACAGGCTAGTTATGTTCAGACCGACGGTGCAACAGGCTGCTCTGAGCCTCACACCTGGGGCATGGGTAGAGGAGGAAGGGGAGCGAGGAAGGACAGCAGCGTGGCAGGCAGGCAGGATAAACGCACCCTGGGTGCTCCCTCATGTCCTGCAGGTGCAGAAGGTGGCTAGTGAGTCCTTGGCAGACTCCGGGGAGCCTGAGCAAGAGAGCTTTTGGTCTGAATATCCTAGGGGCTAGGTGTATGCCCAGTCCTGTACTTGGCTCTTTGAACTTGCCACCTTGCGTTTAATGTAACTGCGTGCATCCTTAGGATGTCCCAAGGCAAAATGGTAGGAATAAGAGAACTGGCCTAAGCAGTAGGATGCAGGAAACTTGCTCATATATGATAATTCCTAAAACTGCTGCACTTTCGTATTTTTCTATTTCCTCTACTCCTCCCCTGGGGTTTGGGAGCCTTCTCCTAAGATCTTTGGGCCCTGTCAATCACTACTCAACATTGGTATTGCTGCTCCCTAGCACACAAATGCTACCAGAGGAGATCACCTAGGATTCAAAATCAAGGAATGTTTAGGAAGATCAGATTTCAAGTTGCCTTCTGACCTTGGTGGAATCCTTCTGTACATGCATGGTCCACCTCTGATTACTCTCCTGAATATATTTGCTGCTTCTCCTTAGAGTCATTTAGTGCACAGGATGGAAGGTGTTCAAGGCATTTCTGTTTATGTATGTCTTTCCAGGTAGAGCCTCCTTGTCTTATTTGTTGTAGTGCAGCCAAATCCTCAAAGGCTTTTTCTGAGCTCTGCTCATGATAGCATTCAAATGCCACGTGTATTAATAAACTGTTCATCAGCAGTTTCCCTGATGAACCAAGTAGTCTTATTGTATTTTTAACTGAGGCGCTGTGGGACAGAAACAAAGCCAAAGTTATTCAAAATTATCATTAAACTGGAATGACAGATTTGCAAAGATCCTAAAGCTTGTTTTTTTTCAGGGTTTCCAAGGATCATGGCCATTGAATTACAATGGACAGCACAAATCAGTCTAAAGGCAAACCAGGTTCAATACTCAGAAAAGGACGAATGAGTTTCTCCCAATGATCTAAGTTACACAGCCTTTCCACTCTCAGCAGGGAGCTTAGTGACAGAGGAAGAAAGAAATCTGTTCCTCAGGATGGGTGACATGAGATCGCCCTTCTGCTCTTTGCCTTCTCCTGCCTTATTCATTGCACATCTTCCACACTTGCAAGAGCTGGGGCAGCTCTCTGAGGAGTATTACCTCACCGCTCTCACTCCCAGAGGAGCCTCCTCCTAACACTGAATGAGGTGAGAGGGGATCTTTTAGCAATAGTGGTTGATGCTTGCTGCGCTGAAAAACAGTATTCAAGAACAACAGAATGACAGCTGCACAACAGCCACCCTATAGCTGCGCAACAGCCACCCTGTAGCTGTTGGAAGTGCTGTCAGATTGGGCTGCAGGAGCCGTGAGAAGACAGAGCGAGCTCAGCACATGCAGACCCTTCAGAAAGCAGAGCACTGGAGCTGTAACCGGTCTCTAATGAATGCACATGGGCTGAGGAGTTCTCCAGGATGCATATCTTTTCCCTGGGGCAGCCCCAGTTAGGCTGAATGGTATTTTCCAAGGACTGATTCCACTCAGCAACATAAAATTTACACTTTTCCAACACTCGCCTGTTAGAATTTTGTTCAGGATGCACAAACCAGCAGTGTTTTCTTCCCTAATTGTCTCAGAAATATATGACCCACTTTAGATGAAACACTGAAACAGCCTGAGGTGTATTTCCAGCTTTGAAACTCTAGCTTGCACAGCTAATGTACAGATCAACTTTAGAGCAGACACTCAGGAATCAAGGTTTTGAAAGAAATGGCTTTAGGCTAGCAGTGAGGATGGATTTAAGAAGAAGATGGCAGAGGCTGGTACTTGCCTAGCTATAGGATTCCTAGCTTCTCTTTTGTTTGGGGTGTCATAGGTGTGTCCTTGTGCTGTTCTCAGAAAGCCCAGAGATGACACAAGGCTTATACTGCACCATCAGGCTTCACTGAGGGAGCATGAAACACTATTCCCTGATTCACACTCTCTTCCAGGACAAGTCAGGCTCAATCTTTGTTGTATTTCAGTTCCAGGTTAATTTTTTTATCTTTCCCCTGACAAAGACTGGGAAATCTGGGAGAAACCTTGCTACTCAGGAAGTCTCCATGCTCACCCCTCTCTTCAACTCCTTATAGTAATCCTATAATCAGACACAGAAAACAAGCTCCTGATCAAAAGATATCAGTGTCCTCTTTTACCAGACTCCATAGGTTCCCTGGGCATCAGAAAGCCTCTAATGCATCACCCCTAGATCTACCAACGCTAACATTTTGAGCAGGGACCTACTCATTTCTGGATGTCCAGCAGCCCTGGCTTCCAGCCAGACAAAAACTGGGAAAGATATCCCTGTCTCTTGGCTGCTAATGATGCCAGTCCTCTCAGCAGAAGGCTTGTCTGCCACCCTTTGCTGTTGTCGGGTGAGAGCAGCACAGCACTGAGCCAGCAGCCGGGACTGGGAAGCAAGCTACACTAGCCAAGCTTGGTGGCCATGCCAGGATGGAGCACTAGTGAGCAGGTGACAGGCAAGGTGAGGTATGTACACAGCGGGTGAAGTCCCTTCCTTTTGAACTGCTTGCATCAGACTGCCTAATTTGCTTTACATATTGCAAGACAAAACTGTATGTGTTGGGAAGAAAGGGGTTCTTCTCTGTTTTTAACTATTAGTCTTTGTTTTCCAGGAGGTATGGGGAAACAGGCAGAAAAGAAGAGAAGTCGTAGGACAACTCTAGAGAGAGAAACAAGACAGAAGAAGGACAGATATTATATAGTTTGGCAGTGCTGATTTTCCACTTCTGATAAGCAAATAAAGAAACAAATGGGAGCCTTGCCAATAGAGTTGGATTGTGTCCAGACTGAAGTGAACAGAAATTTCTTTGCTGCAGAGCTGGGATGGGCCCAAAGGGATAGTTTGGGGTCAGACTGGAGCCCTGGTGACTGAAGCCAAACAGCCCCCAGGACTATGCATTTGTGCCCATCCTGGTGATTGAAGCCAAACATCTCTGTCACCCCTGAGCCCCCAGGACTATGCATTTGTGCCCATGGGAAGTGAGTGTTGGGACCACCCGGCCCAAATCAGGCCCATGACTCGGTGCGAAGCTGGCCAACACCATGCTCACTGAATGGCAGGCAGAGGCTTGACTGGTACCTGGAGATCTGCACATCTTGTCACCTGCTGCGCTGACTGGGAGGCAGAGGTATCTCATCACACGAGTTGTTTTTCTTGTCCCAGGAATGATTTCCATTGGCTAGATATTCCTGCCCTTTTCTTCTGACTCTCCAACTTCTGCCAAGTCTTACTCAGTTTGAATTAATTTTAAAGGCACTCTCTAAAGACTCTTGCAAAGAGTTTCATAATGTGCATCAAGAGGAGCGACTGAAAAAGAAATTTCTCCTTTACTATCCCAGATGGAGCATGCTCTGTTTCAATACTCTATAAAATGGTTGTGTATCTTGCCTAGAGGGTCCTTGTGGTACATTAAAGCCCAGGGTGGGTGAAATGTCAGCTACAGTTCAACCAAGATAGGATCCTTTAGGCTTTGAAATTTTGAAATGCATTCCCTATCCTTCTAATGAGTATAAAAAGGACACTGGGGGCACCAAATGATGAGAAATTAACCTAAGAGGCTGTGTTCATTCTAGTCTGGAATACAACTGTTCCTCATATGTTACAAACTGGCAGACAAGCCAGACAGAGGGGCCAGCTCTGTTAGTAGAAGCCTGGAAAGCCTCTGGACACGTATCAATGTCTTTGTATCTGCTAGAGCCTGTTTATTAGCAATACTTGGAGTTAACAGGTGCAAACTCGTTAAATCTAAAAAGGGGTGGTTAGGGTCAATGATCCCCTACCCCAAATCCCACTATCTGTAAATCCTCAGCTCCTCTTTTTCACATGCAGGACTTTAAAGAAAAGTCCACATGGAAAGTATGAGGCCCATTGAAAGGTGGCTACTTCTACAGACAGCCAAGGGGCAGAGAAGAAAACCCAGGATTGACAAGAGCCAGGCTCCAGCCCCGAACACGAGACCATACCCAAGGCAGAGCTCAGGAGCTTCGCTTTCCTGTGTCTCACTGTGACATTGGCCTGTCTGAAGATGTGCCTGGTGCATTGCCTTGGATGTGTGCCTGGCTAATGGATGAGACCCACTGTCCTCTGATGACAGGAGACAGATGTGAGGGAAGAACCTCACATGGCTAATCCTCTACCTTTCATGTGAACAAAAAGCTCTGTCAACAGCCCTCAAACAAAAGGGAAAAATAAAAGGATGGTTTATATTTAGCTGATACTGCGCAACCTGCAGGCTGCATGCTAATCAGCTGGGGAAAGTAATGAGCTCAACCTGAAGCATAGAGGAAGAAGGGAGAGTCTTAAAGATTTTGTTGAGATGGAAGAGAAATATTTCTGCTGCATTGTTTGTATGTTTATTTGTTTTTTTTATAGGGAAAATCATAAGGGACTTCAATGGATAATGCCAGTCTGATGAATATGCAGTCTGCGAAGAGCTGCTCCATTTAACATGCAGTGTTCCTATTTGGGAGTGCCCTTGGATTCCTCTCTTTGTAGAGAGTAACAAGGTCATGAATTGGTGAAGCTGACTGTGATGCACAAGATTCAGCATAAGGGTCTATTAAAATCAGTTTTATTCCTCCCCTTGGAAGGAAAGAAGATCAGCAAGACATTTGACTCCATTCAGGGCTAGTTAGGGGGTCTTAACAGGCAGCATGCAAAGAATGAGGCAATTGACTTTTCAATTTTTGCTTCTCTCCGAAATGTCACACAAGTTTCAGGCTTTAGTTTTTTTCTTCCCAGTTTTGGTCTCAATACATCCAAAATAGTCAATGATCTTCACCAGTCTTTCTCTGACTCTATGACTTCCTTTTCACCTCTTCTCCTGGCCCATGAGGTACACAGTCTAGCCTCATTCTGATCATGATCTGGACTCTCAGGACTTCAAGATTTCTGTCACGTATCAGGAAATTTAAGACAGTTTCCAGGGCTGCTAAGCACTCTGCTGAAATACAGGGCCCCTAGAAGTCCCAAGAGCTCCATCTTCAGCTGGAATGACTAGGGATTCCTGAGCTGTCAGGATTTGAGAGTACCTTGCAAGCTCATGACAGAATTCACAGTGAGGACACAATTTCATAGCAGATTGAAAGGACAGACCTTGCTCAACTCTGGAGCATCCAGAACAGCAAGGACTGGAAGCTGACAATAAGAGCAGCCTTGAGCTTCTCTGGTCCACAGCATCAACATGGCAAGGCTAACCTGGAAGCCCTCAGTCAGCATGGTAGACTGACTTGGAGATGGAGTTTTAACTGACTTCCAAGAGCTGCTAAGAAAGCATGTTGGTTTCCAGTGGAACACAGCTTACACTTTAGTCTAAGATGTGATATCTTCACAGAATTTATTGTTTTAACTAGAAAGATTTTTTTGATAAGGAACTATTTTGTCCATTTTCAGAACAGCTCACGGGCTTCATTTGGAGGACTGTCCAAAGTTTTCTTACACAGCTTAAGTAGTTCCTCCTCTTTTCCAATTTGATTTTGCTGATTGGGGTTGAGTCTATAGGGACTTGAATGAATGATGGTTTCAGCTGACACATTACCTGCCTATGCAATCAATAATTTTGGCTTGGAAGTTGGCTGACAACCTGTTAAATACCCTTATACAATCCCTTTAAATCAGGGATATGTATTCTGGTGTTGAAACCTGGATTTATCAAAGGTTTAAATGAGCTTTTAGGTCTGATCTACTGGAGTCTGATTTGGTTTGATTTGTTGCAGCATCCCTCAGCAGCTGATGACCAAAGGTGTGTGGACAGGTTACTACATATAAAGCCTCACTGATCACAAAACAAGAGAGAAGTTATTTTCTGAGCAGGCCCAAGTCATTAAGGGGAAAAAAAAGAAAAAAAAAGAAAAAAAAAAACTCTTAGGATAAATTCAGATCATTGCAGCCAGTCAAGCTAACAATGGGCTCAGAAGCAGCCTTGGAAAACTCAGCACTGGTCTGTTAGGAATGACAATATGATCAGCTGCTGCTTTAATCAACAGAGCGAACACAGTGGGGAGGCTCTTCCATTTTGCTTTAGGCTGAACGCTTCTAGACCTTTTCATCCAGGCAGGGCATGTGAAATCCAGCCCTTCTGCCCGATGCATGGAGCATTCACCAGGACATCCTCTGAGAGTGACCCTATGGGGTTGTCCATAGCTGGTGGGGGCAGACTCTTCTTTGTTCGAAGGGCGGGGTTGACACCATTGAGGGCACCACAACGTTTTGAATATCCTGGTCTGGACTGACCATATGCAGGATCTCATCAGAGCAGTAATGAGGAAGGAGAAAACACCTGGGGCAGACCAGCCATCATGACTGATGACCTCAAAGGGTCTGTAATCCACCAACACACAGATCTCTCAGTCACCATCCCTTATCCAGCAGGTTCCTGCCTTATCTCAGCTCTCCATTCTCTGGTGCTTTCTCCTGTGACCTTCTCACCTGCTATGGACGCAGAGAAAAGCAGAAATCTACTCTCTGGACATCACTGGTGAAAAAAAATGAATAATTACTATAATAGTAAACCTGCATCCCCGCTTCATCTGCCTAACATAGCACGTGCTGTGTGGGATACAGCAGCTTAAGGAGTCAGACCAGCTCTGAAGTTTGCAAACCTACCTTTGGCTGGGTGAATGTTGGCCACATTGCACATGCACACACTTAGGAGCTGGCTGCATTGCAGTGACCTTGCTGACTGCAAGAAAAGAGCCCCAGCTCAATTTCAGATGTCCTGGTATTTTGCAAGCTGGGCTACAGCAAAGGGAACTCCCATATAATGAGATGGAGTTCCCATCTGGGATGCTGCCCAAAGAGGCAGCAGGCAGAGGAAGCTCTGAGAATAAAAGGCAGGGAAACGAGTAAGAAGAGCAAGGGAAAGTGACAGAAACCTGCTGCTTTCTCCTGTAACAAGGGGGAAAGGAATGGAAATGAGGACTGCAAGACACAGGAATAATGCAATAAATGTTCATGTAGACAGGATGCAGATGATAGCACAGCTGAACCCAGGCTAGTAAATAATACTTCTTGGAAATCTCAGCAACTGCTGAAATGAAAGCCATCATGTATAGAAAGGGCTTCTGGGAATGCTGGGTCATGGCTAGGAAACAAGAGCTGGTGGGTGGGAAACCACAGCCACCCTTAGCTGAACAACATGTGCTGAGCACGGAGCTTATCTGGACTATGCTGTTGTTGGCACTCATCATTTGCCCAGGAATACAATCTCTGCCAGATGCTCCGCAGGCATGGGGAGAGTTTTGTAGCTGCAGCTTAGGAGATCTCCACAGCTCCCAGGGACCAAGGACAACATAAGCCACTGAAGCAGACATTGTTTGGGAAACAGGTCAGAGAAGAGTAATGGGTTAACCCCCTTGCAAGTGTACTGAATCCAGACACATCCCGCAAAGCTTTTGCAGCACAGCGAGGGCTAGGGGTCAGGGGACAGGAGGATTACCTAGAAGCTGGGGTAATTGCCAGGTCAGAGTGGGACTTGCAGAGAGATCAAACTGCTCTGAGAATAGAGGTTGGAACAGAGACATTCAGGTCAAGAAAGGGAAGAACACATTTGGGAGGAAGATGGTATTCACTGAATAGAAGATAAACCCTCTCTTTTCAGCTATTGCTCCCAAACTTCCAGTCTCCATTTCCTGCGTTTCTGGACTGGAGGACCCAGCAGGATATTTTACTGAGCAGATCTTGTCTGCGACAACATCTGAGCTTGGACACCACGTCTGACTCAGGACTCTCCCCCCACTAACATTTCTCCTTTCCTCCACACCAGCTCCTCCAGCCAGTGTTTGCTACCTGGCTCCTTTCCTGAACAAATCATTTTCTTGAACGAAGACAATTTACAGGCATGGCAAGGCGGAAAGGAGGGAGTGTGCAGAAGACAAGTAAAGGGTAAAGTGGGCCTCATTACAAGCTCTTTCTATGGCTGGTCAATATTGCTTCCCATGGGCTGAGGAACATTTCATTATTCTTCACACTGCCTTGTTCATCTCCTCTGCGTTTCAGGGGGTATTTATTGAACGCTTTGCATAAGCAGCTTTGGAGCAGAACAGCACAGAGAAAGCATGGTCAGGAATTCCCCTTAACTAGCATGGAGCAAGCAAGAGGGGTCACCTCGCCTCATCCCCTGGCAGCGTCCCCCTCCTGCTGTGAGTGGAAGTGCTGTCCTCCTCCCATGCTGCCAGGGAAAGCGGATTCCTCCTGTCACTCTGTCCCAGCACCATACAGGAGATGGAGATGGCAGTGAGGATGAGAGGGGCACTGGCTGTTTCCCTCTGGCATCAGTCCCAGGCTACTATAAAAGGCTTTTGTCTATGCTCCAGACAGCACATCAGAAACCCCAAGCTGGGGATGAACACAAACTGAGGAAGCTACTTCTGTTCAAATTAAAATAAAACACACTAAACTGCTGCTCACTATGATTATTTTCCAATTATGTTTCAGTTTAGCTCAATTACTTTCCCACTGCTGCTCATTGAATCTTCTTCTTCTTTTATTTTTTCCCTTTTAAATGGCCATTCCGTGTTATTCCCTCCCTGAGGCTATCTCTGCTGTTTGACCCTCTAATGGGGCAGCAAAGAAGAGTTTATAAACAGCACATGTGTCTTCAGCTAGACATTTGTTCCTAGGGAGTCTGGGACATGACAGAGGTCCCGTATTTGGGGAGGGAGCATCCTTTATTTGCTCTCACTTAGGCCTGGAAGCGCTTCCTTTTTCCAGGTGCTGGGTTGCACCCAATGTCCTTGGTGTGTTCAGCCCATCCCAGAGGATTCCAAGCAAGGCTCAGAGGACATTCGTCATCCTCAGCCTCTCTCTCCTGTTGTTTAACAACCCTCTTCTCTCTGCCCTTGCCTCTCCACAGACTTGGGAGACGTAAGGATGCATCTTTATTTTGGATGCATCCCTATTTAGGAGATTAATTAGGAAAATTGTAATTCTGTAGCCCTCCTAATGTTCAATGGGAAAAAGGTTAATTGATGTGATTACGGCTCATAAGCTGAATTGCAGTCCTTAGTGGGGTGGTTGATTTCAGGCATATGGGTTGCAATTATTTCTCCCTTTTGACTCATCTGGGTTTAACTAAAACCATAGTAGGGACCTAATGATACTTAATGGCATGAAGATAAAGCAGTTAATAGTTACATAACTCTGTAAAGTTTAGTGTTCTTAAAGCCGAACTGACTGTGATAGGGATTTTTTTGTGCAACAGACATAATAGTTGTGCCAGGTCAGATGAGAGGCTTACCTGTCACAGCCTGTCTCCAACCAGCAGCCTATGATAACAGTGCAAGCACACTGCAGTATTTCCCCAGATTACTTTCTCAGCCTCCCCTGGCATAGAGACTTCCTGAATAGCAAGTGGCATCTTTGTATTTCAGGCTCCAGAACTGATTTTTCTCCTTCAGATTTCCAGTTGCAACAAGGCCTTTTAGATGCCAGGTGCCAATGCATCCCACACCAGGCAATGCCTCTGGTGAGGAGCCATCTGCTTTTGTCTTTGCTGAAATTGCTACCTCCTCCCTTCCTCTGATCCTCCCAATCCTTACGCTGGACAAACACAGTCATTCCCTGTTCTCCTTCTCCATGGTACTCGTAATTTCATAAACTTCTATCTCCTCGTCTGTCTTCTTCCAAGCAGGGAGTCCTAGACCAGTTAATTATTTTTTACACTCAAGCTGTTACACACATTTGATCATCCTTGCTGCCCTTTTCTGATATTTTTTAGCTTTAGTGCACAAGCTACAGTTGAAATAGAGAAGCCAGAACTGTATACCATGCTCAACATGCAGGCAGTGACATAATTATGTTCTCTGATTTCTTTCTTTTTTTTTTTTAATTTTCCTTCCTACACCCCTAAAACATTTCACTCAAGGGAGGTTTAGGATCGCACAGGTTTAAAAGGATCCCACAAGGTTTGCAGTGGACATATGATCCACTGTGACCTGAGACATGGGTGAAGAACGTCAAGAAACATAACAGATGGTCTTAATACTCAGATATGAAAGGAAACTCAGGACTTTCAAAGGAATTAATAGTGTTCTCACAAACAGCTCATTCACTGCTGTCAGATTTCTGTAAGAGCTATAAAAGAAACTGAGTTTGAATAAAATAAACCTGACTGCTGTTGAATTATAATTCTTACCTTGTACATGAAGCATATGTATAGAAAAATATATATAGAGAGAGATTTGCCTTGGCCCCTTCATCTTTAAAAATCCTTGCTGAGCAGAGAATAAGCATAGGGAATGCAAGACTCAAAGGAATGCACATGAGAGAAGGAAGAAAAATTACATGCTTTCTCTCACAGTGGGCACCCTTCAGCCTCACAATTGCAGTCACTGATCCTTCTGTTATAAGAACACATATGGGCATTCTGAATATACAAATACTTAAATTCCAAATGGTATTTCCGTTGCTGTAAAGACCATTTCCTCCAGCCACGCACTAGGATTTCAGATGCATCCTCTGAATTTCAATGGTGACCATGCAGATGAACAAAATAATGCACATTTTTGATGGAACATTTGGAGAGAATGGCATTAAATTTACAAGAATAAATTCAATTAGTAGAACTCATTCATTCCTCAACATTTACCTTATTTACACTGAATAAACACATCAGGCAAGCATCTCTCTGGAGACTGTGTACAAATTCTTGGCAATGGCAACATACTCATTGGTGCGTGAGTATAATGAAATGAAATGAATAATTTTGGCAAAATAATAATTATTTTGCATTCATATCAAATATTATAATCAAGGATGTCATAATACAGAGACCCCAAACACAGAGGTAATGAGTGACTTGCCCAAATCACACAAGAAGTATATAATGGAGCTGGAATTCAAGCCATGTTTCTCAGGGTTAGTAGGTAAAATGGACTGGGGTCTGTTTTCTGACCCAGAAGGCAAATATCATGGTAAGACTCACATCTGTGTGATTAATCTCGCCTTCCTCACCATAATAGGATAGTATGGGATAATCCACAGTCCCTATTTTGAATCATGCCTGGGCATCCTCAATGGGGTGAGCAAGCCAGAACTGTGGAGAATGGAGAACACGAGGACAAGGAGGAGAACACCAATGACTAAACAGTGCGAGGCATGGCTCAAAAATATGCTCTGATCCAGCTCGGTTTATCAGCATAAGAATAGCCTCATGGTCCAGCCTAATGTCCTAATCTAATTCTCAGCTTTCTTGCCTACTGTGCAGCTGAGGACTGGTTTTGGGAAGCACCAACACGGAAAGGAACACCACCTCTCTGCCCCTTTGGTGGATATGAGGTGAGCACATCTGCTCAGGATCTAGCAGTCCACACTCTTGTGCCCAAGCCATGGGCAAAGAGGCCACAGAAAGAGTGAGCAAGTCTGGGGACACACGTTGGGTCCCTGCTACGGTAGAGGTTTTCTGCAGAGAAACTGCTACAGTAACAGTGGGGAAAGAACTAGGTTCTGTTGTTACAGGAGGAAAAGGGCTAACGAATGCTCTGATGGCTCTACCAACCCGTACTCAGAGAAGATTGACGTAGTAAGGTTGGGGGTTCAGACCAATCTTATTTCCCATTCTTACACATAGACCTGTTGTCCAGGCTCCTAACAGTAACCAAGACCTGAGACATCCTCACACACAGCCCTTACAATGTCATCAAGCCAATGTGTTTTTCTTGGGACAATATGCTCATTCCCACCTATTTCCTAACTGCCTGAAACAAACCAGCAACTTGCCAGCCTCTGATGTCAACTTTACATTTCTCCTAGGCCCTGTTTCCTTCTCATATTCACACCTTTCTCTCTCCAAACTTGCAGTGAAAGGCATTCTCCACCAGAAGAACAGGAAACCTGTGCTTCTCATCTTGGGGCGGAAGAGAAGAGGGAGGCAATGTAGCTGGGGATCTGTGAGTCACTGCCTTCATTAGGGAATGTAGATGGGACTGCTTGAAATCATTTCACAAATGGCTGTTGCAGTGTGGCTGATTGATGTATGGCAAGGGGGTTGCTCTGAACACTGTGGCAGCAAGGAGCTGCTTAATGCAGAAGAACGCTTTCTTCCCTCACTCCAACCCAGCTCCTTTCAGCGTCACAGGCCTCTTCTTTGCTTCCAGCACTGCTCCACTGAAGATAGGATGAGGAAGGGAGGTGGAGATCAGCTAAGCAGTAGGAAGGAGAGACGGATAGATGAGAAAGAAGGGAGCAGGAGGTGGTGACGGATAGATAACAGCAGGGAAGGAGGGAAACAGGGGATCATTTTCACGTTACTAGCAACTTGCTCCTGAGCGTATCTTCCTAAGCGCGTCTGCAGACACTGGGACTTTGCAGTCCTTGTCATAAGCAGAGAGGACAGTACAGAAAAGGGGGGTAGCAGTGGGTGCTCTTATTTCCCAAATGAGGACTCCCTCTCCTCCGTCTTCTCCCCCCATAGAGCTGCTACTGTCCCTGCCTCCGTCAGCCATGGGCACGATGGGGTAGATAGGTGCTGAGGGCAAACATGCCACGCATGGGGCTGAGCCCTGAGTCTGCTGAATGTGAGAGATACCTGACCTCTGCTTCCTTGGGTGCCAGCAGTGCTTGGAGGGCCAATGCAGAACAAATCACTGGCCTCTCCTGTTCCTTCTCTGAAGGTTCATTTGCTCAGTGAAGCCTTGGCTGTGGCTCAGCAGAGGTGCCCATGGTCACTTTATCATGCCTGCTTGTTTGGGCAGCCAGGCAACCAGCTCAGAGCAGAAACAATGGGATTTTCTCTTTTGTGTGGGTGGGTAAAATTAAATGTGACTTGAACTTGCTGCTGGATCTGCACCAAATGAGCCCTCCAGGGCATGAGCTGTCAGGTGATGGAGGAGGAGCATCACTTCCCAGCACAGCACGCACTTCTCCTAGCCAAAGTCACACAGAGAGTGTGGCCCTTGAAGACTGCCCTGCTCCTTCAGACTGCTTGCTGCCAGAAAGCTGCCCTGGCTGCCTGCCAGAAACAGTGCAGGTGACCTCTGTCCAGTGTCCTTCTCTGCTGGTGGCCAGAGCAAGCAGCTAGCTGGGTGACGTTCACACCTGCATGCTCAGAGCTGCAGATCTCCAAAACAGGTGTGCACACACCTGCCTCCCAGGGAATCCCCCCTAAAACTTGCTCAACTCAAACCCATCTCATGGCTTTTGGCTGGGGGCAGCTCCAGAAGCGCAAAAGTCTCCTGGGTCTGCTCCAGAAGAAATGCTAGTTGTTGCCCAAGCATAATGTCTGTCTCTTGGAGAGGCTCTTCTTTGCAAACTGCCCTGGGAGATCCAGTCCTGGCCATCTCGGCACATCCAGCTGGTGCCCTGGAGACACGGCACCCTAATGTCTGCAGCAAAGGAGAGCCACTAAACACAGATCTGCTCTGCAGACACACTGCACTCTGCCACACTCCAGCAGGGTCACTGAAAGCTCTTTGTATGTGCTCACAATTTGTTTTCTTAGCTCACTATTTTGCCCTGCTGTTGTCCTTCCTCTCCGCCCACTCTCCTGACACGATCGCCTAGTATTACCATGAAGATAATGAGACTTGGTCCAGTTGTTAAAATCACTACTGTACACAAATTTCCTGTTCAAAACACCTCCAGCGGGTGTGAGAAATTGCAACTCCTGCCCTTTCCCAGTTGCTGTTCCATTCAGGCTTGACCCAGAAAGCAGTGGCTCCCTACCCACCTCCTCCCTGCCCTGCTGCCTCCAGTTCAGATGCAAAACCCCAGCACTAATGGCCACAGTGCCAAACTCATGGATGTGCAGGTGAAGACCAGAGGCAGGAGCCCCACTGTTGCAGGGTTGTCCCTCTGTGTAGCTGGAGGGCTTCTGGGTCAAGCAATCATCCAATCATCCATGGACTGCATTAGTTTCTCACGGAAACACTTGCTCCATAACCCCAAACTCCAATAGCCAGGAGGTTATACTGTAGGCTGGCTAAGTAGGGACAATTTTCCCCTCCAGCCTTCTGCTCCAGCTACTGCCAGAGGGGCCTAAGGACACTTCTTTCTCTGACAGTGATGAAAAAAGAAAAGGGATTGTCCAAATTGCCACGCTTGGCAGGGAAGGGAGTGGATTTTACCACCTTTATCCCCCAGAGAAACTGTTCCTCTACTCCTAGTCCTCAGTAGAAAGTAGAGATGGATGCAGGCATCTCCCAGGGGAGCACTTCTCCTCCCTTGCCACCTCAAAACTCAGTTCCATAGCAGCCAAGAGGCTGAGAAAAGACATGGGGGTGAGAGGAGGAGTTTTAAAGCAAAGATCATCAATTCCGTCAGGTAAGGCAGTGAACAGGTCTGCAGGCCTCTTGGGAAAAGGCCTGGAGGTGTCCTAAGACAAACCTCCCCCGGCTGCCCTCTGTAGGGCAGGCTGTCCAGACTCATTCCAAAGCGAGGGAAGGTATCTTGGCAAAGGTAACGGAACCATCATTCCTGAAAAAAGGTCCTCTCCATGCTAGAGCAGGCTCCAAGCATCACAGATCTGGGTTCCAAAGATCATTTCTTCCCTCCCAAAGCTTCTGTGAGAGGGGGCCTGTCAGCAGGAGCAGCACCTCATGGAAAGAAATAGGGAGGAAGCAAACTTGTTAGGGGAAAAAATCAAAGCTGAGTGCATGCTAATGAGAGGATTAGGTGGTGGAAGGCAGCAATCCAGACTGCCAGGGTGTCCCCCGTCCTCCTGGTCCCTCGGGTGTTCATTAGACGCTTGTATTTGCGAAGCGGCACAGCCATCCGATCAGGTGTCACTCCCTGCCGCCCCGCGTATCGACAAATCCCCTCCCACGAGAGCCCAGTTAATTTGCTTCCCATCTATTGATCCCTGTGGCAAGTCACCATTAGCGGCAGCTCCGCCTGTCTCCTCCTCCTCTTCCTCCTCCCGGTCCTTGCTGTGCTCTGGGGAGGAGAGTGAGCAGCAGGCTCATTACTGGAGAGGAGCGTTCACATGCAATCTGAGATGAAAGGTGCTGAATTGCTCCCTAGGCCCACTCCCCAACGGAGAGGGACCCTTGCTACTTATAAGGCCAGCAAGTGTCCCTGTGATTAGCAAATGCTTTCAGGCTCCTTCTCCCCTGCACTCAGCATATTGATTAGCCTTTGTTCGCTGCTTTATGAACCCACTCATTAATGGGCTGGGAGCTTGTAAATGCGCATTGGATTTCCTTTTAAAGCCGTCTGAAGGAACACAAGGAACAGCAGAGTGTTTACAGGGGGAAGAGTTACAGACCTACTGCCATCCACAAGCAAACTTCGATGTGGGCTGACCCTCTCCCCATCCCCCTTTTGCTTCAGGGACAGCACCCAGCCAGGGCTGCAGAGGTACCGGGACACATTGCTCCTTTCCACCCTGGCGCTGGGGACACCCTTCTTCTCTCCCTGCTGGGCCTGGACTTGTGGCAGCATCGGGTCATCTCTCTTCATCGCTTATGAAGTAGCCCTGCCTAGAATGGGCAATTTCCATGCCCGCCTTGCAGTACTCCCATGGATGAGCGGCAGTCTCGGAGAGGGAGTTTCTGCACCTCCCGCCCCCCATGGCCATTTCCTCACGGCCACGCGCGGCATCCCTGCCTTCTGCCCGAACCTCGTTGCTGGCAGGAAGGAGAGGACATCAATCCCCAAGGAAGAGATGCAGAACACTCCTGGATGGGTTGTTTATGGAAAGCAATTTCCTGAGCAGCTGACAGAGGCCTTCGCAGCAGAGCAAATGCTGAACATGTCTAAGGGAAGGCCCTTTTTGGTTGCAAATGTCACACTCTCCTCAGCATGGCAAACACTTTTAGGGCTCTTGCCATGAGCTGTAGCAGATCAGATCCTTGTAGTTGACCCTTTGCTATCACTTACAAAAATATGTTTATCTTTTTGCTCTACAAGTCACTCGTATTATTTTGAACGCTAGCTGGTTCAGTGAGATGGCAGATGGCTGGCATTCCCACCAGGAGGAGAGAAGGATGAACTGCTTGATATATATTGTTTGTTCTGTCTTACTTTGCTCAGCTGCAGATCTGCGTGCCCCAGATGTTACTAGGCCGTACATTAGATGGCCAGGATGCCAACACTTGCACCTAAAAATATGATAGAGCTGACACTGAGGATAAAGGCCCAACGTTCTCCTTTCGTTGGTTAAACCCTCCAGTTTCAGGCTTTTTAACCTCCACTTCCTTTCCCCACTGTGATTTGATTTATGCTGCTGCAAAGTTTCTTTTTAAATTGAAGGGTACATTTTAAGGTCATTTTTTTGCAGATTCTCCAGTTTGGAAGGTATAAGCTAGAGTCTCCCTCATAAAGCTGAAAGCAGTCTCTGGTACTGGGGATCTTTCTCTACCTGAAGATATATCTATGCTGTTAGAGTTAAGAGCTGTTCTTTCAACAGAAAGTCTATAGAAAGCTATTAGAGTTGCCTGAGCTGGCTATCGCAGGAAAACGTTATCACTTGTACTAAACTAATGTATTGCTTTTTCTTTGCAATACTCTAATGTATTGCTTTGCTGTGGGCCCTTCCAGGGAGCCACAAGCCTAAAGAAAGGATGCAGATATGTCTTCCAGGTAACACTATGCTGGTACCCACTTTCCTAATTCAGTGGGCAGAAATGTCAACGTAAAAGGTCTGATGCAGTGTTGCTGGCATAGTGCAACAACAAGAACGGTTCTTCTGAAGATTGAATCTCTGAAGATAGAAATATGGATTTCTATGAAATTCTATGGATTTCATTTGAGGATATTTCATTTTTCCACAGAGTGGGAACCTCAGGGCCAAGTAAATCATATCTGGGGCAGAAATTGCCACTATGTGCAGAAGATCTAAGGAAAAGTCCTCCAGAGCCTCCTACCAAGAGAACAGAGTGTGGATTTGTGGTTCTCTCCACTGAAGTTTGCCTGTGTTTTTCTGACTCTCGAAAAATCCAGAAGTCATAAAGCAACTGCCACCTAAGCTCCTGTCAGTGCATACAATATGAGGAAGGGATATGTTTGTGTATTTAATCCACAGATAGCCAGATCCCAAAGCATATGGAGATACTCTTTAGAAGGATCCTGGCTGGAACCCAAATGACCTTTTATGAAGGAGGTTTTAACCTCCTGATATTCTTGCTCTATTTCTCAAGGGTAACACCTTTCCTGTGGCAAGGTCCCTGGAATAGGCTCGAGGAGGGAAGCACTAATATTTATCAATGCTGTTTCTCTCTTTAGTTTAGTTTAGTCTCTCTTTGTGATGCAGCGTTCCAATCCACCCACATACCTAGTCACATCAAGGCAGCAAAAGGAGACTTTCGGAACTAACTTTCTGGTAAGACATCTTTGTTCTTTTTATCCATTTCCTTTTCTTTCCTGGTTGCAGTGCTTTCCCCCTGCCCTTGCATTCTATGGATAATTTGTCTTCAGTCTATTATTACTTGTTTATACCACCGACATACTCAGGCCCTGATCCCAGATTAGGACTCCACAGTGCCACATGCTATATGAATATGCACTGCAGAAATGCTTCTTGCCATAGACCTCTCTACTGCCCACCCTGCCTCTGAGCTGCAGCTGAGCAGACAGCAGTGAGTTTAGTCTGAGGTCCTTGACTCTGCCTTTCTAAGAGCGCTTCAGTTATCACCACTCAGAGAACCAAAGATCAAAAATAGGTTAGGTGAGAACAGCAAAGAGACTCAGCTGCCATAAGATAGGGAAGGGTGAAAACAGAAAAGTACCTCTTATTCATCAGAAAAAAAAAAACATTTTTTGTACCACTGTAGCAGGCTCCGCTGGAATTTCCTCTATTTCCTACCATAGAGTCCACAGAGAAAAATCATCCCTTCCTGTTCTCACTGACTAGTCTCTAACCCAAGTTATAAGTAACTAGTCTTGAAGTAAACAGCATCCAACATGGAGATTGCATTGCATTGCCTAGGAGGTATCACACAGAGCTTTTTAGCAGTTCATGGTCCTGTTTTCCTCCTGGCACGTACTGCAAGCATCAGAAACGCTGCAGGACAAGGAACCAAGAGCATCTAGGGAGGCACCAGAGAGAAGGAGTAACAAAGATCTGGGTAAATTAGTTAAGATTAGAGCATAAATTGGATTGGGGTATTACAGATACTCTGAGTGCTATAAAATGCTATAGATGGGCAGGCAGCCATGTAAACTATAGTGTAGGAATCAGAGTTTGGCACAGAGATCTTTTTTATTTATTGATGAAGCTACTGATCCTTTCTGGCCTTAAACACTATTAATGTGTTATCCTGGGAATAAACTTGGAGCCAGGAAGGAAAGGGTTTTTGTCTCATGAATGCTTTTCAGGATTTCAGTGCTTTTCCTTCTGTATTAGGCAGAGAGAGACTTTTGAGCTTTCTCATTGAAAAAGAAAAATCCCAGAAAGGGTGACATTCCTTTAACAGACAGCGAATCAATGTACAACACCAAGTTTCAAATCCCTGAATATAGTGGGACAGAAAATGCAGCTGAAGGTCCCACAGCTCTCAAGAGTATCCCAACTGCCAGCTTATGGCATGCCAGCTGAGCCCAGTCTGTCTCTTCTGGTGGAGCTTATGTGGGAACAAGTAATTACGAGATACCCAAGTCATATAATGTGCACATACAAAGAGACTGATAGATAACCTGTTGCTTAAGTCATGGAAATAGATAGGAAAATAAACGAGAATAGCATGACTTTGTGAATTGCCCTTAATGAACAGCTTTAGAAAGACAGCCCAGCAGGAAGAATGTGATGAATCCACATCTGTCAGGCTAGCTAAGTTTCCAAGAGACAACACGAAACCCAAGGCAGAAGATACTAAGGGAGCGGGAGAGCAATATGAACAAGGGCATCGACCACAAGAGACATTTCTAGCATCCTATAGAGAGCCCAGCAAGATTTACTTGTAGTCTCACATCTGCAATCTGTTGGCTTCGACTGTTACTCAGCACTTCCATATCTCATGTCTGAAATCTCACTTCCAGACTGCAATCTATTGTGGTGATCTTTTCTGTCCTCAAAAATAAATTCCT
>NW_010581558.1:61698-72236 GCF_000705375.1 Tinamus guttatus
AATGGTACATTCTGGCAGATGGTTTTGAGTTCCCAAACACACATTTTGTGACCTCAGAGTCCCTCTCCCCTAAAACCTTTCAGTTTGATGAGAAATTCCCAAGTAGTTCCAAAGGCACCCATATGGGGAGAGCTGCATTCCTGGGAAACTCATAGCTGCACTGCTAAAGCAGTACCAGCAATAAACAGTGAGTAAACAAGGACATTAGGAGCTAAAGCAGTTGTTGTGCTTGGCAGACTCACTTAACTCCATTTGCTGATATATGACTCAGTCTTAATTTATTGGAGCAACCTGATGGTGCCACCTCTTATTATATGCCGAGTTGCCACTTTCCAATGCCACCTCTTATTATATGCAGAGTTACCACTTTTCAATGCCACCTCTTATTATATGCAGAGTTACCACTTCTACATGCCATCTCTTATTATATGCAGGGCTGCCACTTTTAGGCGGCAGCTGGGAAGATTTGTTATTTCACTTACCGCAGTGGCATTTCAGAGCTGTTTTCAGTCTATTTCTTTCTACAGACTGTATGTGGAGTCAGGCTCTGGCTGCGGAGGACAGCCATGCGGCTGAATCACTGATCTCATCCAGCCAGGACAGCTGTAACATCTGCAACAGCAGCAGCAGCACTGTGAGTCTCTGCCTGGTCTCCAGCAAATCTCTCTGTCAAATGGATGAGGTGACAAAGGCAGGAAGGAGACTAGAGTTAGCCAAGCGTGGAGCTGGGACTAAAACCCATTTCACTAGGATTGAGTCCCCACCCAGAACATTGGGATCACCCATTCAGCTGCCAGCAGTGCGAGACACTTCCCCTATGACAAGCATGCATGTGCAGATGTTGTCCAACACATGCAGTCCATTTTTATTTATTTCCTTATTTGCTCTGATTCCTCCCCTACAAATAAAGATTTCCTCTCACTCTCTCTTTTCTGTTCTTGCTGGTTTAGAATCCCCCTGTCTCCCTACTTCCCCTCACGCCTGGGCCAATTTAGAGCATTAATCAGTAATGAATTGGCAGCACAAATCCCATTTGAAGCCCCAGACTTACTGTGATGAATTCCTATGAGGGAACTGACAAATCATATGTTGATATCTTTCTTTTCTTCATCAAGCAATTACTTCTCACATCATTTGCTGCAAAGGTTGAGCCCACACCTTCAGCTTGGGTACTGAAATCTGCAGTTGGACTTTGTCAATGAATTATTGAATGGCTTATTTCAAGCTATTAAACTATTTAAAAAAAATACACATGAAACCATCTCCTTAATTATTAAATTTCAACATGCTGGTTATTAAAGTTCTTAGAGGGAAGGAGACCTGCCTTTCCTCTCTTAAAACTTCCTGCCTTCACCAACGCTGCTACATCCATTCCTTAATGTTTTAATCACTGTGCTATTTTACCTTTGCATAAGGAGAATGAGATGAGTTCAACCCTCATCCATAGCCTGCTAAATCAAGGAAAAGAGTTATATTGTGTTCAGTGGGACCTGAAACTTTCTCAAGGCCTAAAGTACAGCATGAGTGCTTTTGAGATCTACCACTTGGATGCTAAGAAACATTAGGAGACTAATTAATGTAGTTAAGACCAACTATCCTCCTTCCTTCAGTGCGATTCAGAGCTTCAAGGCAGAAGAAAATAGCCCTTTACCTGTATTCTTCCTTACAGCACAGATCATAGAACTGCAGTCATCAACCCCTGAATTAAATCCAGAAAGCCGGTATCTATCCCTTTTTGTTGATTAAAGTGCTGAATGCCAACGTCAGTGCTACTTGCTGTTTCTATCCAAAGAGAAACTGTACCCAAGCAGCCAGAGAGCAGAGGCTCCAGCTCCTTGTGCATCTTCCCTTGGGCACCTCTCTTGCAAGAGGTGAGCTCTTGGTTGCTGGCTTGCTGAGCTTGCAAAGAATGAGGTCTTGAAGCAGATGTTTCATTTTTCCTTGTCAGCTGGCTCAGCAGAGACCTGAGTCACTTTCCATCATCTCCAAACCAGCTGACCCATCTCTGCATGCTCTGCTTGAGCTGACTGCTGAAGTGCCTGATGGCTTCATGTGTCCAGCTCTCACCGGAGACTCAGTGATGGTACCTTTTCTTATAGGCACCTTTCCTGGCATCCGTGAGGTCAGAAAGAAAGATTTCATGGTGTTCTGCTGTGGTGATAGAAATGCCTTGTGTGCCTCCTACTGACCCATGGTCTGCTTTAACCCTCTACCTCTGGAGTATTCAAGAAGAGGCAGCATCTCCAGGCCAGCAGCTGCTGCAGTCTGGCATTCCCACCTCCCATTAGTAGCACCAAGGTCAGCCCACAACCTCAGGCACTGGGGCCTGCTCACACCTCATGCTGGCATTCATTCCGCATCAACCCAGCTGGCAGGACCATTGCACAGCATCCATTTTTCATAGCGATGCCGTTCATGCCAGCTGCCAGGGAGCTTGCTCAGCCTAGATAAGCTCCAGTGAAGGCAGTGTTAAGGTCCACACGAAGGGATTAATATCAGGGCATTTTCTGCAATGTTATAAAAGCTCACACAGAACAAAAGGACGTTAAAGCTTTCTCCAGCTTGGTCCTGCTGCTTTATCCCATGCAAATACCTGTAGTGAAGCAGGTGAGTCCAGAGCCTCCAGCATAGCAACACATGCAGGTCAGCCCCACACTGTGCATGGGGGGTGAGGAAAACACATATGTTGCTCAAGAGCAAGAAAAGCTGCAGAATACTGAGGGGGGGAAATAAGAAAAGAAAACAGAGCAAAAGCACTCTGAGCTACAGAAAAAGATTCCTTCCTCTTCTCTGCAACAGATTAAAGACTCTGGAGCTGTCTGCCCCGGGGTAGGCAAGGAGCATCTATCACCAGCACTCACAGACTGCAGGATCCACTTAGGCTGCAATAGCTGGGACTGGCAAAGCCTTTTCTCTCACTGCTGGGAAACCAACCAGCCTAGAGCAATAAAACTGCCCCTCTCTTCCCTTCAGCTGACTTGCAAACCACAGCTTGGCATATCAGAGAGAAGCGAGCAATTAAAAAGACAAAGTGCTGAAAAATACATAACAAAAACCCTGCAAATGGGCACTGGGAGTTTGGAGAACAAAGGCAATGCGTGTTAATGACGAACATGCTTTGGTTAATATTTAATGGTCCATAGCAGAAGCAATGGATGGGAGACGCGAGCGGGTGTCAGGCGGGAAACTCTCTGTTTCTGTGCAAAGCTCTCCTCATCAAAGATGACAGCCTGTGCCCTCCCTCTCTGCTGGGACTGGCATTAATGTCTCTAACTCAAGAAGCTTGCAAGGGAGGCAATCCCTTATTTTGTTTATGGCTGATCTTCTTGCACCCAGACACACAGCCCAAGTACCTTAAGAAAGTCTTCCAGGAGTCTCAGCTCATGATGCTTTCAAGAACTTTAAGCTCAAAGACATTGCTATTTAGCCAGGATCTGTAGAGGTTGCTTGGGCCCCTTGCCCAGATGCCTCACTGTAGGAGACACACTATAGCCATGTTATGTTGGGATGTACACAGCCTCCTGGATGCATGCCCATAACTCTGACTTGGCCAGACATTTCAAGGAATCCTCCAACCTTCCCTCCTGCTTCTTTCTGATCATGTAAAGATCAAAAATACTGTCCCACCCAAACAGAAATGTGGGGTGAAGGAGGGCAGAAGGAAGGTGAACAGGGCATTGTTCAGGGAACCTGAACAGGGCATGCAGAGGAGCAGATTTTTGTCCTGCCTGCAAAGCTTGTACTGCTCTGCTCTCCCTAACCCAGGGAAAATTGGTACTGTAGATCCCAGGAAAAGCAATGGGAGAGGGAAGGGACAAATTCTTCCAGGAGCAGTAGATTGGTGAGACACTGGGGAGAGAGAACTGTCAAAAACTAATTTAAAAATGCAGTGTTCCACTCTATTTCATGTCTCAACATGTTGCTTAACGGCAATTTAGTCACCCCCCCACTGTCTTTCAACGGAGACACTGACATTTTTTTAATACAAAAATGTAGAGGAGTTCCTGCTACATTATTAAGTGCACAGCAAAGATACCAGCATCGAGCCTCTGCTCTATGCTCCCTATTAGAGCAGAGAAAGCTTGGAGGGGTACAGGGGTGAGTGGAGCCCCTTCCACACCTCCAGCTGAACAGGCACAGCCTGATTTCTCAGGGCGCATGTTTGGCTTCCTCTAGAAATCAATTCTTTAGCTGATGCCCAGGGGTAAGCCCAGTACAGGTGAAATTTAGGAAACCAGATCTACCAGCAAACTTGCATAATTATTAGAATGTCTAATATTTCCTATATTTCCTTTTTTATTTTTTCATTTTTTTCCCACTTTGTTGTTGTTGTTGTTAGTGTCCCCAAGACACGCTGAGGTGCGGCAGGGGCTTAGCTACAGTCTCTGGAGGGAGCTGAGTCCTTGGAATCAGCTTGACATGCCAACTCCTTTCTGTCACCCTCCACCAGGACCCCGCTGCCCAGCACTGTCCCCGTGTCCCCAGCTGCTGCTCACTGGCTATGCTTGCACTGGATCTCTGTTTCCTCAAACTCCTTGGCTTTGAGCTAAGCAGAGCTCATTTACACCAAGGCACCAAGCACCTCACTGTCCATGGCAAGACTCACACCCAACTAGTGCTCCCAGCCAACTGGTGTTAGAGTTGCCCGTCAGGAGACGAACCCTTGGCCGGTCTGCTGCAGGTGCTAGGCAGTACAGCAGAGCTGAGCAGATAAATTTAAGGGCCTTCTGGTTCATTTTCAAGATTTTCTCTCATGTTTCATTCACATGGAAATATCTTTCTCCATATAACTCTTTCTGAGAGAGAAAAGGCTGGTCACTGGTCAAGGAGATGCCAAGCATGTCAGCTAACTTGAGCCAAAGGCTTTTTCTCCATTGTTATACAAGACTCAAGTTTCCAGCTGCTTTCTTGTTGTTGTTGTTGTTGTTGCTCAGGTCCATCTTGAGTATAGGTGAAGCATGCTCTATGTCATCCCAGTAATGGCTTAACTCTTCACCCAAGGACCCAAAGTCAGAGCTTTGATGTTTTCCTTGAAACCAGGAAGCCCAAAAGCAGAGGGGAAATCTGCATAATCAAGACAGGTGAGCAGTTTATGGACCCTCCAAGCAGCTCCCACAGTGACCCGAAAGAGCTTGAAGAGCTCCAGCTGGACTAGGAGCAGCCAACTATCTTGGGATTTCTGACCTGATCCCAAACCTCAAGGGAAGCCATGTTTATCCATAAGCCTTCCACTTCCCATGTGCCCGACTGTGCCTCACCACCCTCAAGGCTTTGGTGTGGTAGGGACATTTTGCTTTCCCAGTTTGTCTCACCTAGGGGGTTATACCCAGAGCAAGAAGATGGGTGTCCCTCAAGAGGCCTTCTCCTGCCCCTGGCACTCACAGGCTCGGCAAGACACCTCTCCTGTCTGTGCCAAGGGCAGTAGGCAGCTCTCTTTGGCCTCCCTACTTGGACAGGCCATGCGTAACTATGGTAACTGTTTCAGGCTGTCTCCTAGCTCCATCTTTACCTTTCCTCAGTGCTGCTTGTGCTTAACTCCACTGCTCCCTTTACAATTTACTCTTTCTCCTGCTGGAAGGTGGAAAGCACAGACTGATGTCAGCTTCCAGGCTCACCCACCCACCGCAGACAGTGTTAATCACAAATTAACTGATGTTCAGCACCTCACCATACCCACGTCCAGCCTCCAGCCTTTCAGAGATGGTGCCTCTAGCCCCCTGCCTTGGAAGTCTGCTGTGATATTGCCCAAGTGGTGCTAGAGAGAACAGTTTTGCACAGCCAACCGTGCTGCCAGCCAGACCTGCGTGGGTACGCACAGGTCTCCTCCTCCCCCTGCCTCGTGCCTTGTGCTCCGAGGTGGCAGCCGGCATTGCCAAGCGTCGAGCCGGGCTCCAGCTGCACGGGCCGGCAAGCGGGGAGCCCGGAGAGCGTCTCCGATGGGCACGCTGCAAGTGTCAGGAGGGCACACGCCGGCTGCTCTGACTCTGCTGTTTTCCAGAATAACCTAATAAAGCAACACAGGCACCACCCTTAATCTCTGTGTAGCTTCATTCCCCATCTGTGTAACTGCACTTCCTCTTGCACAAAAAATTAGGTTCCAATCTCAGCTGTGACCATTCGGTTTAGAACTTCCATAAACATCTAAAGGGCTCACGTATTGAAATCTGATTTTGGAGGTATTTTCAAGAATGGATTTTGGGCTCTTGATGCTTTTGAATTGTTCCTCACAATAATGTGAGGATGTCTAAAATACCAATTAGTGCTTGATTAACAACGGTAAATAGGAGCCCTGTATTCTGCTATCTTTCTTGCTGTTTCAGCTGTTAAGACAACTATACCACAAGCTGCCAGGGGAAACATTTAATATTGAAAGCCAGGATTTTTTTTCTTCCATGTTTTAGAAATATGATGATGACAGCTCTCTTTCTTTTTTCCTCTTTCCTTTTTTTTTTTTTTCTTTTCTTTGTCGTGCCAAGCAGCATGTCTGGCACTAGCTGAAAACATCTGGAATGGTTCTGATAGGAGCAGAGCCAGCTGTCTTTTCATATTTCTGTGGGAGTGGGAGATATACATCAGATGTGAGGGTCTCTCCTCACTAATAAAATGTTATCTGAATAAATAACTAGTAGTGACTCAGACCTGGCTGAACTGTTTGCTCTCTGCTTCCTTTAGCAGGATTTGATTTATAACACTCTCTCTTGCTTCATACTGATTCTTATTTTACTTTAGGTCTTTTTATTCTATCATTTCTATTCTTCTCCTTTTCTCCCTTGCTCCTCTCTCCTCCTTCAATCACATTCAATCACAGCTGCCTGTGTGTGTTGTTGGGGGATGGAACCAAGCTTTTCACCTTGGAACTATGGAAGCGAGGAAACATGAGAAATAACAGAAAAAATATTTTTTAACTAATCTCTCCTCACCTCCTTCCAGTCCCCTGCCCCTCTCTGTGCTTTGGAAGAGGTAGAGGAGAGCAAAGCACAGTAAAGCATAGCAGTGGCATTTGTAGCCGTGTCACCTCCTGATGGAGTGAGGTGACTGGACTGTGCGGCTGGACAACTGGAGATAGAGAGTTTTTTAGCCTATTTGTAGCCTGCCCTTTTCAGTTCAGAGAGCTGGTGTTTGCCCCAGGAAGGTCTTTGAGCAGAGGCAGCATCTCCTTGCACATGAGCAATACAGCAGCACTACAGCGGTCTGCAAGTATCCAGGAGTGAGGATGGGCTGTGGGGCTGCCCGGCGGGATCAATCCGTGACATGGCTGGGGCTGCCGTGCACGGCTGGCCCCTTCCACACAACTCCCTTCCTGCTCCTTCCTTTCCTCCATGGATAGTGTGGTTGTCAGCAACCTGCCCCCCTGGCAGTTGCTTCCTCATGAAGGAGCCACTGTCTGCTACAAGAATCCTCTTTGGTGCCAGAGGGGGACTCAGGACACCAGGGCAAATCGCCAGAGGACTCCTCCTCCTGCTGTGTGCTCTGGCAGAGGGAAGGAGATCTGATCAGGGACACCACCCCAGCCCCACCTCCCTCGTCAGTGCTGCTCATCGTCTCTTCACAGACAAGCCTGTTGCACTCAGATGACCCATCTGTGCCGTGATGGAAGTCCATGCTGTCATTCAGAGCTGTCAGAAGCACAGGACTGTGATGAATCCTTCCTCTCCTGTTGTCTGGGGGCTCCTCAAAGCTATAGAGGGACTGGGCTCCCAGGGGCCTTCCTTGGCTGGGCCCTGGTGAGGGTGGAGCACACCTTGGGATGCCAAGGGCATTTCTGGCACCAGGAGTGGTTTCAGGCAAAGAGGGAAATGAGTTATGCGACAATGATGAAATGTGAAAACAGTTGGTTTTAAGGCCTTTCATCCATCACCCTTGCAGGCCTGTGACAGTGACAACAAAAGGGACGGTGGAACAGAGGAAGAACTGAGAAAGAAACACAGAAAAGGGAGCTGGCTTTGAAGGTTTTACACAGTTTAAAAATAAACACAGATTAAATATAAAATAATGTTAAGATGCTGCCCGTGCATCTTAACATCCACTTCTGCCTGCACAAATAACTTGTTCTGGACCAGAGGTAGGACATGATCATGCTGCTGAGCCCATTGCTTCTGGCCACCGGGAGACAGGCAAAGTTGGGTGAAGGAGCCAGGGGCACCACAGCACAGGCATCCACTGGATAGCAGAGGTTGGCCCTGGTAAAGCTTCTCTGCTTTACCTTCTTCCCTCTGCTTTACCAAAGTTTCTCTGTAACCCCTAGCCACAAGTCACCCTTGTTGCAGCCACAGAAGCTGGTCTGCTCCAGGAGCGAGGGCCAGACTTGCTCCCCACAGCTCCTGCCACCACAGCCAACCGGCACGTATCCCCTGAGGATGGAAGAGACAGGATCTGCAGCCCAGGCAGAACATACACTACCAAAGCAGGTGCTGGGAACCAGAGCCTCTCTTCACAGAACCACCTGGGAGCTTTGGAGGCCATGGCAGCTTGAGTTGCTACTTGTCCCAACCACTACCTCTTGAGGGCATGTCCAGGTGCATAGGCAATGCCAGAGTGGAAGAGGAGCTGGTTGATGTTGTACTATATCTGCTTCACAGAGGTGGAGCATTCATCTGGAGAGCCAGCCTTTTTCCTGAAATTTACTAAGAAACAGGCAAATCAAGTCCCCCTTTTACCTGCAGGAAAGAAAGTGTATATCCTAGTCTCTCAGTTCAGCCGTTCTCAGCTTCTTCCAGTTCGTAAATGGGAGTCTGCCATAGAATGAATTAGCTTCTCTTGAGGATCACAGAATCAGGGCCACTCCAGCCATGCAGTATAAAGACACCTTTACTAGAGGTACCTGCAGTACCCCTTGAAAAGTGTTTGCTAGTGTACCTGAAGATTCAAGCGAGCAGTTGTCTGCATCACCCTTAGGAGAACAGCAAAAAGCAAGGTAAGGGGACACCATGCTGGGTCCTACCAAAGAGCTTTGGATAAAAAGTGACTGCAGAGTTGTCATACATCCGTTTGTTTGCATTATTTTGGGCTCAGATGTTTGCAAATACAGGCTGTTCTAAATTGATCTTTTTTTTTTTTTTTTAGACAGTGTGTGATAAATGTGTTAATTTTGCATTCAGCTCTGGGAACCAAGAAGGGGCCAAGAGGAACAGCAGCTGACAGAAGTGGCTCTGTGTTTGTGCAGACCGTGGTTTAGCAAGTGCCCAGATCCCTATGAGTGTGTGAGGATGTTTTCAAGTGACTAATCACCACCCTGCCTACCCCAGGGTCTTCCATGCAAACATCTCCACACTCCTTGCGGACATTAATGAATTCAGCCTTTTAGCCCCCAAGGAAATAGGTTACTCTTTTTGTGCTCTACTTGCTGAAGATGGAACTGAGACACAGATGGAGGAAATTATTTTCCCAAGGACACACAATCCATCTGCAGCAGAATGTGGAAAATCTCTCTCTGCCCTGTCTCATTTAGTCATGCTTGCTAAGCAGAGCCCACATACACCCCATCACATGCTTCAGCTGGTTTTATCCATGCTGTCTGGGACAGGCTTCAAGGTTAAGGTGCTGGACACACTCCAGATTCAAGTCAGCAGACAAGTTGGCCTGTAGGCAGTACAGATGACTGGGGGTTTGAGTCCAAGTGCAGGGTAAAGCCCTGAGTTACCACGAGGGTATAGATGTACCTACAGGGACGGAGCCTGGCTGGTTCACCTGTGCTTGGGATTTGTCTTGTTTGTGCTACATAGCCAAGTGGGACCCCGATCCACAGTGCCCCAGTGCTCCACATCACTGCGGCCCCCTGGCAAGACTGAAAACAGATGTCCAGTCCTTGTTATGGCCCCTTTTAAAGCAGCTCAGCCCTGCTATTTGGGGAAGGGGGTGGGTCTGCATGCACGGCCATGGGATCCTAAGACTTCAGGCCAGATGAGGCACTTGCCATAGTTCCTCCCTCCTGTACTCCTCCCTATATTCCTCCATGAGGTTTTTGCAGCCCTTGCTGCAGAGACCATAGCAAGCACTGTGTTCCTTACAGCACAACACACACCCAGACCGTTGAAATTGTGTCTAAAGACACTCGATGATTTCAGAACCAAAATGATAAGGACCCTTGAGGAGGAGAAGGATGAAATGAAGCAGACAATCTTGCTAGGGCTTTTTTTAGAACACCTTCACCCAGGAAATCAGTCTCTCAGGAATGAGCCATGGAAATGATTAGTGGCAAGGACAGCACTGTATCAGCAGCAATCGAACATCAGGGCAGCAAGAGAAGGAAGAAATTTAAGGGGTTACCCTAAAGACTGAAGATAATTTTTGCATCGACCAACCCACCATCAACAACAAAGTGAATTGTTTCCTCTGATGGAGAAAAACAGAAATGTCTAAAGGTTTAATTTCAGCTTTTTCTGAATTACCTACTTCAAGTTTTCTTGTTGAAGTAACTATTCATTTTTAAAAGATTTCTAGCAGTCCATTAATCTGAGATTTTTAAAAATTCCCAAACAGAATATTTGCTTTCGAACTAAGCCATGTACCCAGTATTTTTTTTTCTGCTTTTCATTTCA
>NW_010581560.1:0-10856 GCF_000705375.1 Tinamus guttatus
CTTAAAGACAAACTATTACTCACCACAAAAGAGACTGATTCAGTTCATCTCTTTGACGCAGATGAGACTTTTTATCCCTCATCTTGGATTGTGTCTTAGGTCACCACAGCAATTAGAACTACAGAGGCCGCACGAACTCTGAGCCAGGACCTGTGTTTAAGCCAACCCCATCACACCCAACAGCTGGAAGTGTCAGAAGCTTCCCCACAGGTGCTACTATTGCCTTTCATTCCTAGAATCCTAGATCTCTGCTCCTTTCAAATGGCAGGGAATTGCCCTGTGGCAGTCTCCTTTGCTCTTATAAAGACTGCAGTTATTCGAATACCTCTTACGCAATTGAAAACTGGATCTACAGCAAAACAATAGAGAAGGAAGCCTAGAATAATTTTATACCAGTGATGCTTATTCATTCTTGAGTCGTTACAAGGGGTCTGACACTACTGAACTCTGAACTATTCTGTTCCTCATGTAAGGGGAGAGCAATCACAGGATGACAATCCACTCTCATTGACACTCGAAAACAAACAACTCTTGGGCCCAGTTGTATCTATATCAAGCTCCTTAGCAATGACAACCTAGGTGAACCAGTCTCAAGGTAAACAAGCAAAAGCAGCAGGTAGCTATTCAGAAAGCCTTTGCACATACTGTTTAGTGACAACATGTGCATGTTTTGCACTAGCCAAAATGGAATGAGAAAACCGTCTAATACCAGCCACAAGTGTGTACCTTGCAGTCTTACTCCCTAAACACTTTCCCCATAAAATCTTATACTTTTTTGCCTAAGTACAATGTAAAGAATTCAAGTTGATTTGTGGTCACTTAAATTTAGCAATAAATGATGCAAGCTCAAGTGACTCAATAGGATTTTTTTTAATTTGATTTTGTTAAATATGTAATAGATGACACTAATATTTAATATTTTTAACATCTTGCCTCAGACTATTATTATAAAAATTGAATTTAAGTAGGAACTAAGTACCCTAGTAATGGAACTGCATTTTTTCATCAAGACTTAAATGATTTTGACTGGGGAAAGGAGCAGTGATAGAACAGCAGACCATATCTATGATACTTTCCATATAGGTAGCAGCCTTCAAGATGTTTACAAGAACTTTTTGCCATTGAATTCTCAACTGCTCAGTTGTGTGAGTTTCTAATTTCTTTAGCATAGCTTGGAATTTCCTCAAAGCTTTGCTTATTTCTTTCTTTAGAAGATGCATATCTATTAAATGTTTGTTCACTTGGTCTTTCCTAGAAGAGCTAAATATCAAAACATTTTCTGCATAAACTGCCATTTTACCACTGCATCTCACTTGGCATAAAGTCATAGTCACAATTCCAGTGTGTGTAGTCAGAACATCAGCTTTGAAAATAAAGTGTTGGGACACAAGCTAACTAACTCACCTCACTAGATACCCCAGTTCTAACACAGAACAGCAGCACAAGACATCTAAATTTCTCAGTCGTGGATATTAAAGCCAAATCCAGCACACAGAAGGTAGAGCTCCCTCTTTCTTCCCAGTCCCCACCTGAAGCTATTGGCAGCGTAAAGGAGCTGGGAATCTATTTTGGTTTTGTTACCTCTTCATACACTTCTCTGACTGCTGCTCCCCCAGGTTCTTCTTCTGGTTCCATTCCTCCTCCTGGTACAATCCACTGATCTGGGTACCGGCTACTGCTCACCAACAGCACCTACAAATAATTGCAAATCACTGTTAAACATCATTTATGTCTTGCTATACATACTCTTACTGCAGTGTACTTGTTCATCTGCCAATATGGCTGTAACTTTTAAAAATGCAGCACAATAGCAATCAAAAACTGTGACATTGCAGTCAGTGAAAGCATGAGCCTTAAGGCTTCCAAGTCAAGACATTTGATCAGATGTCTCTGCACGCTTACTTTCTTCAGTGCAATGTAAAAAAAAATGCAACATACATAAAAATGAAGATGTACAGCAAAAATCACAGCAGAATTCTGCAGCATTGAGTAAGTTTTAGGATCATATAAACTGCAAAGTGTTAAAGACAAGGCGTTTTCATCACAAAAGTTTAATTCCTGAGTTAAATATTGAGTTTTTGGCTAAAGAATAAAACTTCAGAAAACACTTGTAACTTTTAACCTTAGACAAGCTTCTTTTCAATAATTGAAGTCACATGTTAGCATAACATATTCACAATACTGCATAGCTATATGAGGAGAATATTTCATGGGCTCTTGTCCAATTTGGTTACTTATAACATTTCTCTAGAAGGAAAGGCTGTGACAAGTTGTCTTTTAGGTTATTTTCTAATTTAACAAGACAAATTCATTCAAGACACTAATTCCACCTAAAAATTGAGTGTATAGCCTAGCTACATCATTGATATATACCTATTTAATAAACATTTAGAGGACCTGCCTTCCATAGTGTCCAGAACTGTGAAAAAAAGAAAAACACACTTTCAGCCACTTAGGAAATTATTGGAGTTTTCAGTATGTTCTAGAACTACAGAACTATCAGAACAAGACCTTGATTAAGGAAACACATGGAAAAGAGACATGCAGAAACACACTATGTTCTGGACAACACTTACATAAGTTGTGCCCTGCGTGAAACCAGGGAGTGAGGAAAAGCATCAGTGCTCGAGTCTTAAGAACAAACTAGCAACAAGAAACTTGTTTTAAAGGTTCAAATGTTCACTGGAGCCAGATTACTTGATTTGACAATCAAATCCTCATCAGCTACTTGGATGGTTTTAAAATTCATCTCCATGTTGGATTCCTTGATGAAAGCAAGAAAGGGCAGCTTGCATATAATGCGTGTATATATATGTACTCATGCACACACTGTGTCGCTATAGCACTTACAGAAACACAGTGCAGGGTCATCTGCAGAAACAGAGAAGTATAATTAAACTCAATGTAGCCGCATTTGTGCATATTGAAACGCATGACAAGAATTTGTAACATTGTAACATTTTTTACTTGCAATACTTATTGCAAGTAATTGTAAAAATTTGCTCTACTTGCAATAAAGGTTCATCTACATTAAGCAAAGAACAGATGAGAGAGTATTACTTAGCACAAAATCACTCCTAACATCTGACCTAGAAGTTCAGTATTTCAATCAAAGTATTTTATTCAACTACCTCATCCAATGCCCCAGAAATAGACAAAGACAACAAGTTAGTCTCAGCCTAGTCCTTATGACAGTTGTTGTTCCCAATATCTTTGCTAACAGAAAGCTCCAGCAGAGGTACTCAGTTCTACTAAACATGGTTTCAAAAAGCTTTTGAACACGCAGTGAGTGATATGGATGCTCCACCTACAAAGAGGAGCCACTTGGCCAACGCTTAAAGAGCATTTGTAAAACAAACAAGTTCTGAATACACTTGTGGGATCCCAGGCATGAGCACCACACATTATTTTCTGCTGAGCAAACCAGTATGCGCTGCAGTCATGTGAAAGCGAGCCACAACGACCAACAAAAGGAGGGCTCCATCGCATTAAATCATTCCCAGCTTAGTACAATGATTTTAATCAGGGTTCATTGTTTAGTTGAGGCTGAGCATAGATTTCCTAATTACAACTGGGGGATAAATCAGGTTTCTGCTCCTGGCAGTGTAGCATAAAGCCAGAACTCTTTTTAAAGTTTTTGTATATATATATATAATTGACTATCACTAACCTGATCAGTAGTCCATTGAGCTGAAATTTATATCTATTAGTTTTAATTAACCCTTAAAAAGAGCATAGGTGAATATATCCAGCAAGTAACCAACACTAAGACATCATTCCACTAGACAGGTATTAGCTACACATACAGTAAACCCAAAGTGTTATGGACAGGGAATTTTGGCAGCAACCTGAAGCCCTGCTAACCTTAGAACTGAAGTATTTTCTCAAGTATCCCTACTTCTAAGCCCTTTTCTCCTCTGATCCCATTGCTCTTACAGCTAAAAGGGATCACACTAGGGCAAGCTGCACAATTCTTTCTTCCTGCAATATTAAAATTTGAAGCCAATAGGGCATGAGACACCCACCAAGGGGTAAGCTAGCAGTTTACCACCTAGAACATTTCACTGGGAACACTGCCAGCTGATAGCTACCAATGCTAAGACTGCATGGCAAGGCTTAAAAGGACCCCAAGAAAGACTTTTAGTTAAGGTAGCAAGCAATCTTGGACTTAATTGCCCCCTTTTCTGGATTCCTTCCAGAGGGTATAGTTTTCAGGTATTTCCATCCAACCAGCCATGCAGATCTCTGTGCCTGGCTGACTAGGCTGTAAGTCACTTAAGGCACCAAAGAGCTGCTGCAGCTGCTTAAGAGTGCACAACTTCACAAAAGTGCAAAGTCAGAAGCAAAACTGGCAGCAGTTCAATTTCCCTTAAATCACAAAAAGCAAAACAGGAGAACAGAGATTCAGGTCACCTGGACACCCTAGAGAAAACTTTTCTAAGGTTGCTTGTGTTCAAGTAGATACAGTAATTAAACGTTAACACTGCACTGTTTTCGAGGCTATGCAATCCAAGTTTTACATAAAAGTTTTTTTTAATGTTTGGAAGAAGAGTACTTTGCTTTATATACAGAAAAGCTGTGTATCACATCCAAGAACACAGAAAGGACTTCAGACTTCTCGCATCATCTTACTTGCTAGTGACCACTGCCTTTCCCGTGTCTCCAAAGTCCCAGAGCTGATGAAGAATTCTCCTTAAAGTAAGATTTCCAGAATACACAGCAATGGCATCAAACCTGCTTCCCTACTTACAGTCTTTGGAACAAGAAACTTAAGGGTGAGGGTAAATTGTTATTTTCCCCTCACCAAGTCAGGCAACAGCATGGCAATTCAACTAAGAGAAGAAGGAAAGATTCTTCCACTAGGACTTGCTGACCAAGATTTTACCCTCACTTAAAGCCCAGAAATAGCAGTGACCTTTGAGCATAGTGAGAAAGAAACTGCTGGCCAGCCTACTTGTAATAAGCAGCTATCAATCTGCTTAACCAAGATACAGTTAACCCAAAAAGTAGTAATTACAGAACATGTGGCATCATGGGACTCACTCACTATAAACACTGGCTCTACAGATAAACAACTAAAGATTTCGAGAAAAAGATGCCAAAATTTTGGCCTATTTAAGTTCTCAAGTCAAGTTGTGAAACAGCTAGCAGCCATACAATCCAGAAGACTAAAATGCAACAATTCACAACACATTACTGCCAAAAACCATTCCTCCATATATTTTTCATACTGGGTAATCCAAAAAGTAGAAAGTGAGTTAAGGTTATACAAAGTTTCAGGGTTGCTGACCTTCCTTAACTGTAGCTTATGAAAATGATTACGCTAAAGCCAGCTTACATAGAATAGTTCAGGTTGAAGCTTGCTAGGCAGAAGAAAATAAACCTCCGGGCTGCAATCTGCCTGCAAGGCAGAACTGTCCACAGCGTGAAGCAAAAGGCCACCATAGCCCAGCTACAAGACTGGATTTTTTCCTACAGCAGATATTTGCAAGAAAATGTACACTTACAGATGAAAAGGCTAGTTCCATGGACAGTATTTAAGAGATGGTCCATGTCTCTCTTCAGAGCCTAATCAAGTGTACTCCTCTCCTTCGCACTGTGCATCCCATCTTTCCTCATCAGCTCCGGCTAGTCAGTCTCACTGCTACACCCAACTTGCAGTTTGAATTCCCAGAAAGGGAGAGCTGGAAGTCTCCCCTTTCCTCTCGGTATCTAGTGCCAACCAGCACTTGACAGCAACAGCTTTCCAGAGGGGAAGTCACCACCACCTCTCTCCTGGAAGACTGGAGCTGGGCTGCAAAGAGGGAAGTGCTAGGCAGGCACAACAGCCCTGCAGAGGAGGAAAGGACATAGGTGTGCAGACAACACAGCACACAGCTCCCCACATGGGTAAAGCTGAGCACATGCTAATGATTCCAGAAGCATTGAACTAGTCAGACCAGAAACTCAAAACAGTAGCAACAAGCACCTCTCCAGTACAAAACAGAGTGCCAAAGTACTATTTCAGAGCACAGATGTTCTCACAGTTGCCAGAAACATCTTAAAAAGGGAGGGAGGAAAACACCATTCTGAGAAAACAGCAGGATCCCTTTTGATGAAAGGGAACCAAATTAACACAACACACCGCAGAAAATTTCAGCCTACAGGCTCAGTCTGTGAAAGCTAAGGATGCTTTAACCCAAACACAGTCAGAAGCATCCATCAAGCCCTGTAGCTTGTTTTCAAGTGTCCATTAGCAGATGCAAAGAGTTTTTTAAAACGTATAATACTCCCTAACATTCTTGCAGCCTCCAATTACTTTCAGCTCAGGAACACTCTTAGAAGTGCCAGGTAACTACTTTGAATGCTGCAACACAAGAACAATACAGAACAGCAAGGAAAAGCATGAACTTCTTACAAACCCTGTCAGAACTTTAGAGCAAACACTTGGAATATTCACTGTATAAATCCTGCAGAAAAGCACATATTTGAAATTAGAGAGCTCATTTCAGCCTGCTACTGTATTTAGCAACTTCGTTAATCTAAAACTTTCTGCTATTTTAAGAATCATTGCCTTATTTCAGTAGCTCTAAAATAGTTTCTCAGTTCTCCTATAGGTTACCACAGTGCCCTTGTCCTAGAATATCACCGTCTCATTTTGGGCTCCAAAAAGCTGGAAAACACAAGTCCTTACAACTGGCGACAGCAGTGCCACACACACAGCCCTTAGTAAGGAAAGTACTTTCCCCTTCCTGACAGCATTCTCAGCAGATCAATTGCTTGGAGACCTCACTCCTTGCAGCAACCCCTTTCTAAAAGTCTTCAGAAAGGTGTTACATGTGCAAAGCTACTGTATAGTAGTAAAAGAAACTCTTAAGCTGAGCTTTTGCCATACTTTAAGACCTCAATTCAGGCCAGGGTCGCAAGATATTTCCTCTTTCCCCTCAGGCTGGCGGAAGGGCAGCTGGTTTGGCTGGGGCCCAGTGGGCAGCACGAAGCCACATGTTCAGCCAGGTCCCCCTCCCCAACCACTGCACGGCCACAGGGCAGCACTGCAGGAACAGGCACGGAGACACGGGGCCAGAGCTGCCCATCCTTAGACCAACCTAAGCCAGCTCAAGAGCCCCTCACACCTAACCGACCGTTCACCAAAACGCACAGTGCCCAGACACGTCAAGTTAGAGATGCAATCTCAGTTAACAGAAACTGAGAAGTGGTATATTAACTGGATGTACATTACTCCTAAATCTGAATAATTTGAGCACAGTATCTTGAAAGCAACCCAGGAAAACAGATTCTGAATCTTTCACTTTGTGAAGGAAGTCTAGAATATCCTCCTTACCACGCTCAAAAGCAACATTTTATCCACAGCTTTCTGGAAGTCACTGGGTTATTAGAAAGCTATTCAATGTGCAAAATAAGCATCAAGGTAGTAAAAATTAAGTAGAAGATGACTCTTCCCACACTTGAAGATTTTCAACAAAATTTTGATATAAACTATGAAAACGTTACAGATCACTTTACCATGATGCTTGGTCATCACTAGTGCAACTCTACTGGGTAGTATTCAAAAGATAACATGTAAAAATATGTATTTCTGTATCACAAAATTTCAAAATCTTATCTGCAAATGATTTTTCCTTTGAGGTATTATGACTTTAAGATTACATGACAATAGCAAGAAAATCAGCTTTTTCAGGAAACATTTTGCCCTGACAAAACTATTACTTAGCTTTTCACACGGAATTCACGTATGTGGGTGACAGCCTGTCAGAGTGATTCAGAATTGGAGTATTTTCCTCCAACTTGGTTCAAGTAGCTTGTTTTCACCTTAAGACAGAGTGTGCATATAAGAAACAGACAGCACTAGTACTGCAGCATTCAGAAAACTTCCTCACATCAAGTATGAGAGTCACCTATAGCATTCAGTCCCTTCCGAAACGTCAATATTCTTCTGAGAATGAGATTTGATAGGACTCACGGTGCAGTGAAGGGTGTAGTTCTTGCATCCATGTAAGATAATGGGTTCTTGCCCCGCCCTCCCAAAAAGCAGCAAACAAAACCCCAGAGGCATCCATAAAAGCCAGCCCATCCGCAGGCCGCTTCAGTCCCCAATCCACCTTACAGTGCAGCCCTTCCCCTGCACTGGCAAAGGCAGCCCAAGGGAGAACACACAAGGTACCAAGGAGAACACCCCAAACTCACTTCTTCGCAACTTGAAACCACAGTCTAATCTTGAGCAGCAGAACCCCCTTTTAGTGGTTACTCAGCAACATAATCCATTTGACTACGGGATCAGCTCCCACGTACTTTTCAGAAGCAACAGCTCCCAATCTTTGGGAGCCATTCAGCTGTAGGGAGAGACATGACAAGATTACTTCTTGACAAGCACCAGTTACATTTTAGCCTTCGTAGCCTTCAAGGTACTTTGAGGGGAAAAAAAAACAAAACAAGGACAGTATTTTGAGTATTTACATTCACAGGACTACTTTTACTGAAGTGTTTTAGCACTAAATTAGACTGATGTTCCATAAGACCAGCATCTGCTCAAAGCCAAAAGCATGTTTCTTCAAGCTGAAGAACTGGAAAAAGCCACCTAATGAAAATAAAGTTTATAAATGTTCTCCAAAAAAAACAAGACGGAAAATACAAACCAACTTGCAATCTGTTAATTCACATACCTATTAAAGTTGTTTGAGAAAACTTGGCCACAAATCCTAGCTAGCAATAAATAAATAAATAGCATGAAAATTCTGAACAGTCTCTTTTCTTTTAGAGATTCAAAACTTGGAAGTTTGAACACCACTGAATTCTGATAATTCAAAGGGAAGGACATTTTAGCCACAAGTGTAAATATTCAAAGCAAACTTAGGATGGGAAAGTAAGCTATAAAGAATATTTTCTGAAGCACCTAAATAATCACAAATATTTCTAGTTCAAAAAGACAGCACTTCCCAACTGAGACAAAGCATAAAACAGGTTTTGCTTCAAGACACACTGAGCTGATGCTAGGCAGGGGCAGCCACAGGGCTTTCTGCCCCCAGCTCTGCTTGAGCAAGGACACCACGGGCACAGCCAATACCACAGTACTAGGGGGAAAACTCCCTGAACAGGTTTCCCACTGAACAACTCATGGCTGGCAGACTTCAGTATCTAAAAAGACACGAGTTAAGGCTTCAGCCTTAACTGTCAGGTCGATAACTGAATTCCTACAGCTTGCAAGTACATTGAGATTTCATCTCTAGCAAGCAGCTGGAATTTGCCAAGAAGCTCCCAGCTCGGCACGAGGTGTATACACAGCAACTGCAGAAAGCTGTTTTGCTGCGGATAACAAAGCTTCTGCACTTGCTAAGTTAGCAGCCAGTATAAATCTCACCAGCAACTTAACATTCAATTATTTTTCTTAACCATAATACAAGCTTAAGCCACGACAGACTCATAGGAGCCTATAGGGATGCATAAGCAGACACATACACTTTGCAGACACGCCACAGCCAGCGTAAGGATACATCAAGGACCATTTTGGAAGCAGTTAGAAGGAATCTGTCTTCTAAAATTGAGACCTACAAATACAAGAAAAACAATGATGTTCAAGTTATCAGAAAACACCAAGGCAAAGCTAGGGAGGCAACCATTCTCCAACAATTAATCCTCCTAGCTGTTAGGACTGCCGAAAAGGAGCAAGACAACAACAAACCCCACAGCGTACCCAAGCTGTGTATCAAAAGGGATCATCTGATAGTATATAGGCATACTTTAAAATATAAGGCATCAATAGAGTAAGCTAGATCACCTGCATCATTTCCTAGCCCATTCTGGAGAGTGTGCCAACCTTAAATATGGAATATAGCTGTCACATCCCACGTCACGCTTTAAAGCATACATTATCTGTGAATTACAGCTGAGAGCTTACAGTGAAAGATAAAAGACTCCAAATGACAAACTCTGGGTTACTTTGAAAGTTTACTTAAAACTCCTAACATACCCCATCTCATACCTAGCCAGGTGATACCTCTAGGTCCTTTTTAACCCTCTAAAATCTTGACCTTTTATAAAGAAGCTTTTCTGAAAAACAACAAAGTTGAAGAGGTTATGAATGACACACAAGCATATGACTAGCACAGAAGCTACATTTTCTATAAGAGCGTGACAACATAAATAGCAGTTACTCCTACTACTGTCTCAACAGTAACAGGATACCCTTCTCAACTGATTTTACCTTCTATATAAGGCTGAACAATAGAACCAGAAAAATATAATATCTGGTGAAGAGATTTTTTCACTAAAAATTCACATTAAACTACTTATAGAACAGTCACTAAACTGCTGGCTGAATGCTTAAGTAGAACTGTTAATGTTACATTCAGCTACAGAAAACAGCATCTACAGATGCTAAAATAATTAGAATATTTTTAAATACCTTGAATATAAAACTTGAGTATAACTGCCAATTTATTCATATAATGTGGTTGATGGAAGTATAATCAAATTAGCTTTTAAAATGCTGTAGTTATCCAAATGGTTAGAAAAAAAACATTAATGACTGCTTGTTTTTGCAGTCATAAAAGCCTGCCTTGTTCTCTGCTTGGAGAGGCAAGGATTTCCTTGCCTCTCTTCCACCCAGAGCCCACAGCAGCAATGCTTTATGCAAACGCAGTGTGCAGGGAGCACCCCATGCACACGCATAGTACACAAGGCCTACCGCCCCAAAACATCTCATCTCCATGGTCTTGTGTTGTTTTTCCACAGGATTTTCCCACTTTTGTTCCAAGGGCAGCTGGTACCTGGAGTCATTGCTCCAGCCCCTTTACCACCCCCACTAGGCAGTCAACTTTCCACCATATCCGGCCCTCCTCACTGGAAGTCCAGGAGGATCT
>NW_010581560.1:14499-47560 GCF_000705375.1 Tinamus guttatus
CGGCCTGAGGCGGCTCCTGTGTCCGCCTTGAGCGGCATCACGGGGGGCGCGCGGGGGGGAGGCACCCTGACATCCTGAGTAACTTAATGATCCCAAACCGCCATGTTTGTGCCGCGACCTCTGTTTCCAACGGCTCCAGACACTGCGTGAAGAGACTTGCCGCCCGTAGGAGAAAGAGGCACGCTTGTGCACCGGCACGCTTGCGTTTGTAGCAGGCACCCATCCACATTGTTGCGCAAACGCGTTTCCTTGTCGGGCTCCTGGATGCTCAGGAGGTTGCCCTCTGTTTATCCCAAACCGCCATGTTTGTGCCGCGACCTCTGTTTCCAACGGCTCCAGACACTGCGTGAAGAGACTTGCCGCCCGTAGGAGAAAGAGGCACGCTTGTGCACCGGCACGCTTGCGTTTGTAGCAGGCACCCATCCACATTGTTGCGCAAACGCGTTTCCTTGTCGGGCTCCTGGATGCTCAGGAGGTTGCCCTCTGTTTTCAGAGCGGGCTGATGTGTGTGCAACATCCATCCTGGCTGCATGTTGTTCCAGAAACCCCACAAAGAGCCTCCCTGTTTTTTATTGTCTTTTTGGTCAGCAATAAGTCAGACTTCCTAGCATTTTTTTTTTTCTGTGACCAATACACTGAAGGGAGAAGGGTTCATCATCCCTCAAGCTGTCAGGACAATTTGGATTTTCATTTCAGAGTTTTTGCTAAATGATCGGCCAAGCCAATATCACACGTGAAAAATCACAGAAGCTGAAGAAGGGGAAAACACAATCATATTGACTGACATTATTATATTAAAGTTATAATTGGCTGCAAAATCAAAGCACCAAATATTAATAAATTGCCCCTTTAATTTGCCTATATACATGGCTTTACTTGTGTAAACATGTGTCTCGCTAGAAGGTCTCTGCCTCTTTCAGGAGTTGGGTAGCAGGGCGGGATTCTTCAGTGCGGATCCAGGGCTTATTTCCTTACTAGACATGATTAGTCAGAACCCGGGCTGCATACAGTTTTGCTTGTTATTTCGTGGTTCCATTTCGGATTCATCCCTAATCAGAACAAAAATTCCTTGTGAAGGAATGGCTAGTATCAGATACAGTTAGTATCTGGTCTTTTTTGTTTGTTTGTTCAAAGTTTAAAGAGTTAAGATTGGAATCCTGGGAGAGCACCGTAGAAAAGATGAAAACATGTTTGTGATACCAATATTCACAAACATGTTCGTGATGCAGAAAAAGTACTGTGGTGCAATTAAGCTCAAGGGCTCCAAATTAAGATTGCATGGTTAGGTTTCGTACCAATGTTTTGCAGCATTTGATTTAGCATTTGTAAGTATTGGCATCACTGCCTTTGTGATATTTGTATGTAGTTTTAAAGAGACATGTTTACAAACAACATATTTATTTATTTAATGCAGCACAGTGAAAGAAAATCTTCTGACACTGGTCTGCTTGTTCTCTCCCCTTACAATGGAACTCATCTTACTTTGAGCTACCATTTTGCAGTTTACTTTTCTTTTTGAATTACCTTTTTTTCTTTTGGGAGGCTTCACCTCCCAGGCAATTGGAGGAAACTGAAGCCGGATTTATCCTGAGTAAGAGCACTGTCCAAAGATCAGATGCAGTACGACTCACTCCTCCCACCCCCCAAAAAACAAACAAAACACTGGACTGCCGAATGAGAGCACAACACACAAACCCTCTCTCTTGTGAAACTCTATGGTTCTTAATCACATACTACAACAGTGAGAGCGGGAAGTGGTAGTCTGCAAGATCAACGGGTCAGTAAAAACCACAGACTGGCTGTGGTTGCCTTTCCCAGTCCACATATCAGGTGCAGTAACAACTTAATTCTTCAAAGTTCTGTAAATTAATTGGGGCTCCTTTTGCTTTCCTAGAAGGTCCAACTTCTGCTTACATGTACTTAGGCTTTTATTTAAAAGCACTTCATTTATTTTATGAAAATAGAAGAATCCATAAAGTAAGGACAAGTGAATCCCAAAAGTAAAGTGGTAGGATCAGGGGCCTGGAACATCTGCCCTGTGAGGAGAGGCTGAGGGAGCTGGGCCTGTTCAGCCTGGAGAAGAGAAGGCTGAGAGGGGACCTGATCAGTGTCTGTAAGTACCTCAAGGGAGGGAGTGGAGAGGATGGTGCTGGCCTCTTTTTAGTGGTGGCCACTGACAGAACTAGAGGGAATAACCACAAACTGAAGCATCAAAAGTTCCACAGGAACTTAAGGAAAAATTTCTTAACAGTGAGGGTGACAGAGCGCTGGAACAGGCTGCCCAGAGAGGTTGTGGAGGCTCCTGCTCTGGAGATCTTCAAAACCCGCTTGGACGCAGTCCTGTGCCACATGCTCTAGGTGACCCTGCGTGTGCAGGGGGGTTGGACTAGATGACCTCTAGAGGTCCCTTCCAACCTTAAGCATTCTATGATTCTGTGATCTTTGGGGGTTTGGATCTTGAGAGGATTTTTTATGGTCTGTGGCTCTAGAGTATTCAGGAGGCTCAAATTTTCAAGTTTTGGGGTTTTGATCCTCTTTTAAGTTGTCATCCTCTTTTTTTTTTATATAGATTAGCCTTTACTCAGAAGTCAGCAACAATTGTTTTTGAAATAGTCAAATCATCAACCACTAGTAAGTAATGAACATTTCTAATGCAACCATATATTCATATTCCCAGTAGTTTGGTAATGAAGCATTATCTTATTTTTTGTTAATACATTTTATTAGCACTAGGTACTGACGCAGGATCACAGAGTTTATATTACCTGAAGGAATTGTTACAGTGTTGTACCAAAGGTCTTTTTTATTTTTTTCCTCCTCTCAGTGAAGAAGTTCTGCTTGGAACTTGCACAATAGCAATAATGATTGTAAAGTAACTGATGGTACCTTGAGTACAAATGTGAACTACAGCTGAGTAAACAGTGCAAGATAAAAAGACACTGTGAAAGGAAGTCCAAAAATGTCTATATACAAACAAAAATAACTATCTAGCTACAGTTATAGTTTGGAGTGAAGCAAAGTCTGCCTAAATGCAAAGGAGCAATTTTCTTTTCCTTGAGAAGAATGAACCAGGTTTAAAAATTTACAGAGTAATTAGATTTTCCAGTTCCCTTGACCTACATTTATTGCCCAGACTAGAAATTGCAGAGTTCAATGACCATGTTCTGGCAAGTTTCTTTTCTTCTCTTAGTTTATTAATGTTAATAAAAATGAAACATTTGATTTGGGGGTACTTCTAGTTCTCTGCTTAACATTTATTCTGAACAGAGGTACATATTTTTTTTCTTATCTCCCCCAGCAGCACATCAAATTAATTACCTTATATCAAGGAAATCAGTGTCTTTAATTATCATCATTTGTTCTGTCATGGCTGTAACATGTCTTTGGTATTCAACAGTTCAACCAGCACAGAAATGCAAGAGCAAACAGTATATTTAAAGTACATGCCTAAAGTGCAAGGTGTGTTTCTCAGAAGAGTAAATCCTCATTTGTCTGTCCTGGAGCCCAGTGAGAGGCTGCCTGCAGCTCTAGGCCCAATCATGGTTTCAGCAGAACTTAACTATGATTGCAGTGAAATTAGCAGTATTGAGGATAGGAAGGTTAACCTGGCATCCTTGCAGGTACCTCTGGTCTCTATCCCAAGCCTAGAAAAGAAGGTTCAGTATAAGGAAAGGTTTGTTAGGTTAGCTCAGATTTAAGGCAGTTTACTTTCCCAAATTACAATAGAAGGGGACAGTAATTCTTCTGAAATGTTGTATTCCTCTGTGGTAAGCCATAAGGAAGCATGTGAGTGTAATGCCAAGCTAACTTTGCTGCAAGCATGAAATGAAGTGCTACTGCTAGGGAAATAGCCTGGCAAATCATACATGTGCACATTCTGTCTTCTAGTAAATCCTGAACACAGAGAAATAAGTTTAAAAGGTGTTTATTTATAAATCGCATTGCTGCAAAAAGGTACTTTTGTATTAGGTCCCATATTTTGTTTTCCTCTAGAGGCAGATCTTCACCTGAACCTGTTATATGAAAATGAGCTTTAAAGAGTATAAATATACGTGGTCACCCCATTAACAGTTGCATTTCTAGTTTGCAGGGCTCCTGTCTTTCCAGATTAACCTTCAGCGCCATTGAAGCTGCCAAAAATGTCTTTTCAGTTGATTTGTTACATTGTATGAGCAGTATGCAATTATACTAAAACTATTTGCCAGTAGGGCTTTGAAATCCTGTCTGTTTTGGGAAAGAATAGTTAGCATTGTCTTGATGCATGGTAGGCTTGATCCTGCCGGTAAAACCTGGATTTTGCATTAAATACTTGCAAACGGGCATTAATGAATGAAAATGTGATGATCGATTAAATACAGCTGTGTTTATGTGAATGTACAACTCTGAGCATGTTTGTTTTCATGTATTTTGAGTTTTGTGTGTCTTTTGTGTGCTTTTATGGGTTCAGGCAAATGAGAAGGGGATTGTTTGGTTTAGATTTGTTTAAAATTGATCTTCCTTTTAGTAAAATAGAGAATGTAGTTATTTTGAAAAGTATTCAACATATTTTATTGGTCCTCTAATATAGAGCCAGCCACTCAGTTTCAGTAGAAGTACCGGAAGAATTCTAATTGGTACAAAATTCTTTAATTTTTAATAGACATCACCTAAAACTTCAAGGATTTTAACAACCTTTGTGAAATATCTAAGTATGAATTAAGAGCATTGGTTTGTGTTTTAGATTCTCTTGAAATTATGTAATCTTAAAATTGGTTTGAGATGCTCAACCTGAAGGCTGTTGTCAGTGGGATGTCCTATTGTTTAGTCTTATGGCCATCAGTGCTTTGCCCATGAATAATGTATTTCACAATTGGGTCCTTAGTATATTCTGCTCTTTAGTTATGAATTCGTCATGGTAACATGCTCTTTATTCCAGCTTTCTGAGTTAATTCTAATGGGAAGGCTTCTTTGTTTTTGGTGTTTTTTTTTTTTTTTTCTCTAAGTGCATGTGGTTTGAGGAAACTGTGTGAGCTACTAGACTTGTTCAGTACAAGGGTTATGCCCTACACTGCTTACACTGAAATATTGCCTTACCTGCAAACATTTAAGCTCCTTAGTAATGTTCTATGAAGATCATGTAAGAGAAGGCTCTGTGTTGGTCCCTTTCATTCTCCTGAATAAAGTAGGGCAAAATTTGCCCAGATTTTGAGTACCTGATTTCTTGGAAAAATAGGACTTCATCAACTCGGTTGAGAACATACCTGAATCTCTTTGGCAGTCTACCTGTGGTTAAGATGCTATTACTCCCATGTTAGAAGCAAGCCTGGGCAAAACATCAGCCGTTCCAGAGAGATTGAGCTACCAAGGAAATTGGACTGTGGAGTAGCATTACCAAGATATGGGCACGTGTTACCTTTGGCTAATTCTACAGTGGAGTGTTGTCTTCAGCAGGGATGAATCGAACAGTTGGTAGTGGGGTTACCTCAAAACTATGCAGTTCTTTCTGCCAGACCCTATTTGTTAGAAGCCAAGTTTATAATAAAGTGATAGTTACAATGTATTATTAAATTAAAAATGGAATGATAGGCTGTTATTTAAGCAATCTTCCTTCCTAATCTAACTGAAATCTGCTTGGCTAGACTTGGCACTCACTTCCTACAGAACAGGTCATTTATTTATTATGTTTATTTTGGTACGTTTGCGTAGCCAGGTTAGTGACTATTTGAGCCTGTCTCTGCTATGATGGTATATAAATCTAATAGAAGAGTTTGTCTGATTACAAGCTTCTTTCCTGATTATGTAGAAAGAAATAGCAAGCTATTGCAAAAAAAAAAAAAAAAAAGGCTTGGCCAAACTATATTTCACGAGGAATTGTGCTAAATAGTAGTGAAAGTATTTTGTGTAACTATGACTTCAGGAAATAAATCCCTGAGTTGAATCCAATGACATCAAATGTTGATTTAGTGTTGTATTTTTTAACCTAATGACTTTCTTGATGTGATTATTCCCTATCCTCTCCTCTTTTTGTCCACACTGTCTTGCCAGTAGCTGAGCCCTACAATCATAGGCATGCAGTGGTCTCAGCAGTGTAAGGCTAAACTAATTCTGTACAAATAAACAGGGGTTTAAATTTTACTCTTGTAGGTCTAGTTGAATTTGAAATCTTGGTATCAGTGGTTTCATAGATATTTAGATGACGTTTTGAGTGCTGTTGTGCTGTAGGTTTTGAGCAAGTCACTGGAAAAAGTGATTACTGCAAAGGTGTGGTGGCAGAGAGCGCAGTAAAAAAAAGCCTGAATGTTCCTCTCTGCTATGTTCATCCGAAGGCTTCATTCCAAAATGCTGACTTTTCACCCTGATTAGTTTAGTCAGGCTTAACCTTTCTCATATGAAGCAAACTTTAAAGAAGGTGAGGTCTACAGGTCAATATAGGTGGAGAGCTCTCCTCGTTGGTGCCCCACTTAGTCATCATCCCTTTTATGACCTTTTCCAAGAGCCTAAAATCGATTATGAAAAATAAAAACGATTATGAAGACACAAAGACACACAGCTGATCATTGCTGTGTTTTTAAAGAGGCTATGTGATGGCTGAGTATGTTATGCGCTTTGGAAGCAAATTACTGAGGCCTAGTATTATCACCTCTATTTCAGGGCTTTGTTTCAAAATGTGGTTTAGCTACTGTTACTAAATATATGCATCAGGGCTGTTTTGAAACATAAGAACAGTCCAACCTGCTGGTGTTAAGCAGACCAACACAAGGTAACATTTTAGCTGTACATAAAGGCTGTGTTTGGGTTCAAGTCACAGATGTGGACCTGTTTTTTTTTCTTTCTTTCTTTCTTTTTTTTTCTTTTTTTGCAAACATGTGCAAAGAGAGTGTACAGGCATTCAGAAGAGTTACATGTAGACTTGTATGTTGAAAGCAGCAGGAAATCACTGCAGTGGTTCTAGATTTTTTCTACATGCTTGGAAAAAAACCTAGGCTTCTGAGCAAGTGCAGTAAGTTTTCCTTGTGTAGTTACCATAAAACGACATTAATATGGGAGATGGAGTTAGACCAAACTGTGTTATTAGAGCTAGTTAGGAAACTTTCAACCGCCTCCCAATACCAGAAATTTATTTATTTATTTATTTATGAGGAATGTATTCATTTTGACACATTGCCTTTGGAAAACTTTCCAGGTTCTCTGAAATAGAATTCCTACATGGGGACATGTTTGCAGAACTGAGGCCCATGAAACTCCAGATTAGAAGCAGTTTAGAGGGAAATACTTGTCTCTGTCACATAGAGAACAGTGAGTAAATATGTTTCCTTATGACACAATCCATATTTAATTATTTAAATTGCATGCTGCCATTCATATCTGTGGAAATGTCTCTTCATTTTTTAATAAAAATTTGCTTTTTTCTCTTCATAATACTGATACGAGAGGAGTCCAGTATAGGTAAGTAGCCTTTAGAATGTATTTATTAGTGATGTATTTTTTTCTTAATAATAGGTGAGCATTTAAAACATCTTTCCCAAATTTTAGGAAGATAAATGAAAAAAAATGGAGTAGTAAAAAATGAAAAATGTACTTCCCTCCCAAAATTAGTAGGTTAGGTGCTACTACATTATCACAGATATGGCTCATTTGCAGCAAGGGCTGGGTAAACAGTTCCTGGACTATGTCCTGAGAGCCAACAAATGTGGGCAATTTCAAGCTGAGATTGGGGGTGTCCGATTCTGAAATCCAATTGCTTATTGAGATGTGTGTTAACAGCTTCACTTCTTTCACTTTAACGAGGCTCAGGTTTGCCCATTCTTATGATGACAACTGGTAAAATACTGATGGGAGTGGTGTTTAGTGTAAGAATGGTGTAAATTAGTGTCTTGTGTATTGTTACTGTTTGTAAAGCTGAACCACATGAGAGCTGGTCTACCCATTGTTTTATTGAAGTTTGCTGAGTCTTGGAACAAATCCAAAATTCAGACTCAAGCACAGCAAAAAATGTTCTCTTCTGCACGGATGAAAGTTCTGTCAGGAAAAAGAGGAAAGTCTTATGGTGGTCTTAGGATTTTTCTAATCTCTTCAATGTCTCTTCAACCCTTTGCCTGTGACTGTCATTATATTGTAAATGTCCCTTCAATTGTTTGAAGATTTTTTTTTAACTTCTGCTATACTATTTTCTTTGCTATCTTATAAAATAATACAAGTTCCTGCCTCCATCATGCTTGTGCAAACTCTATCACTTTAGCTCACAGACGAAAGCAGCTACAATGGTCCATATAATTTTAGTTGAGTTATGTTACGACCGTATAGCTTTGTAGTTACCATAAAACTTCCTAAAATACTGTTTTCAGATGAAGAATTCTTTATTTGTATGTGTATGTGTGAGTTTTCAGGAATGCTGCTGAGTCCACCTCATTCTCAATAGATCAAGTGGGTGTCTAGAGTTTGCCTTTGAAAGCTTTCTTTTCCACTTTGTTCAGAGCATGATTTTAGCATTGCTTTTACTGTGATAAATCAGTAATATTTCTGATGAAATTGAAATTGAGCCCTTCAAATGAATGTTTAATATGAGCACAGACTGAGGTAAGGAAACCAACCAACCAAACCAAAAACCTATTTTTCAAAAGAGCCGTTATATCTTAAAGTTCATTGATGCAAATTAATACTAAAATACAACTCTGGGACAAGAGCTTAGAAAGTGCCTTATTTTTATCTCTTATTTTTGTAGCCAGTTTTAACATTTGTCTCAAACTACAGAAGACATAACTGTAAAATAAAGAAGCTTCTATTGATTCTTATACTCCTTCCTGATTCTGAATGATACGATTTTTAGGTGTCTAGATAAAACATCGTTTATGTATGTAAGAAAGAAATGTCTGACAGTAGCAATGCATCACTGAAAACAGAAAACTACTCACCAACTACCTTATTGTTTTTCCTGATATCAGTGAAGGACCTCATCTCTGATTCACTGTTTATTGCACTGCTTTCCTGCTGGTATAATGAAGATTTAGGGAGAGACTTTGCTACAGATCTTGTCGCTTTTAGTTTTAAAAGAACTGACAATATTCTGATCTTAAGTTTACAATAGGGTTCAGAATTTGATTTGAATTGCAGTAAGTTTAGATGGTTAGAAGACATGAGCTTCACAACTTCTATGTTGATTATGGAAATGCTAGGACTGGTTAATCCTGCAAAATTGCCACTCCAGACTGGTGACAAGTTCTCTGAAATCTATTAGAATAAAGATACTCATCTCAGAATGTAGCTTGAATCAGATTTGCAGTTGGAACCTTGGAGTTTGCAATTGGATACTAAGTGCTTTTTCCCTGATAGTAAGACCAAATTGTTGAATAACAGACTAAGCTTAGATCTTTTCTAAAGCTGCATCGTAAGTGGTTCCTGATACTGTCCAATAAACTAAATGAAAGCTGAATGAAACATGAATTAAAAAGCAGTAATATAAACAGAGTGTATGCTTTTTAGCCTTTATCTTCATCCTTTTCTGATTTTCTTTGATTACTCTAATAACATTCCTTTTATCTTTTGTCTTTGAGTAGTGTTTTTCCTTTAGCATTGGCTTTTCGTCATTCCTAGGCTACTGCCATATGGACAATAAAAAGGTCTGTTGAAGCTGCTTGGACTTCGTGTAGGCGAAAGTGTGCTGCACGGATCCAATTATAGAACCAGGATTATGCTTCATAGCAGTGCTGTGAGTCTGATATGTAAACACTGTCCCAAGATCACTGATCATAAGGCCATTTCATTCCGGAGCACTAATTGTGAGATGTGAACTCCAGTTGTACATTTTCCTGGTGCAGCAGCGGGGGAGCCGTCCCACTTAACTCGGAAGTAATGTCTGCCATCCGCTTTGTCCTCAGCTGCACTCAACGTAAAGGCCTCTTATGTAAGAAAGACAAAGCTACAAAGATGGAACATGTGGCTCAAATACTTTAGTATGCATATTTATATTTCATCAGCACACTGTGCACTGCAGCATGCTGACTTTACAGGTCTTAAACAGTCATTAAATATAACATGTATATTATAGCAAGATATTAGTTTATTTTAAGGTAATTAGGAATAGTTATTTTATACTGATTGCCTTATTATATATGATTCATGCTGAGACACTGTCTCAATAGTCTTATTTCTAAAGGTGCTGTAAAATTCATGCTTGTGTCAGGGACTTGTACAGATAAAATCATAATATTGCTCTTTTACAGACACGTGAAGAGATCCTACATATCTATAGCTATTGAGCATATGCCATAGTGCCATCTGTAACTTGATGTACTATAATATATTGCCTCATTATATTTTGAATACATTGTTATAATACTAACATCAGTTTGAAATGTAAAATGGTATAAAGAAGATGTGCTTTCACGTATTTTCTTTTGAGTCAATGCTTTGTGAAATAAATATTTAGGAAAGAAATAACCAAAAATATATGACTTGGCACTTGAAGTTGAGCCTAAGTCAACTATCAAAGCAGGATTTTGATGTGCATGAAGACAGCTCCCTGTGAGAAACTGGCAGTGCAATGTGCATAATGGTCAGCAGTCATTCCCTGCTGTACTACCAGTGTATTGCACACTCAATTTATAGTGAGGCCTTAATAAAAAAGTGGCATATCTTTAAATTCTCTTTTACATGAACAAGGAATTAAACTTTTAAACTCATTCTATCTGAACATACAAGGAGCACTTGTTAAACATGAACATAATGTAAACACAGTCAGGTTGTGCTGTCTTGTTTTAATATGCCTGGTGAAGCACCGGATGATTCCATTTGTAGTTCACTTACTATTGCACACTTCCGCTTTACCCTTCTTTTTCTGCACTCACAAGCAAGTTTCTTAACCCACTGGATTTCCTTTTAGTTACTGAGTAAGATTTACAGCTAACCACACTTAGATTTAAACCTTGACATAATATATTTACACTTTAAAAAGCCGAACAGTGCTAGAGGAGGAAGAGCGCATCGTTAAGCAAATGTGGGGAAGAGAATGTTCTGAGAACAGAGATGTGTAAGGGCAGGTGTGGAGTCAACCTGAGCGTGAAGGTATATGGGCTTTAATGGTGCACAGAAGAGAGTGGTAAAGGTTTGTCAAGAGCCAGGAGAAAGTGAGAGAGTGGTGTTAGAGCATAAGAGTCATTAGAACTTGTGTGAATGACCTGTCATCATGTAGGAGCGCAAAAATATACCAGTATTATTCAAGAAACAGCAAGGGGTAGCTAATTATTCTAGAGTGACAAAAGAAAGAAGGTTCTCATGCAGGTGTTAAGAATGAGAGAAAAGTGCAGCCAGTGTAAGTCAGACTCACTCCACTCAAGAGGCAGAGTCAAGGTGATAAAGTGCTGGGAAGGCCAGGACTGGTGAGGTGGACAAGTAATTCCCAAAAGCTTGAAAGAAGCATGAGAGCTGCACAGAAGGAAGTACCAGAGAATAGAGCAGATCTGTGTCAAGGAAGGTAAGGACTCTTGGGTAGCTGAGCATACTTTGTGACCAACTTCCCTTCCAAGTTTGTAACTTTTTTTTGTTTTTTTTTTTTAAGGAAAAGATATGAATATATATACACATATATATGTAAAAGAAACCAAAACCCATTGGGCTGTATTAAAAAGCATTACAGAATACAATGCTTTTGAAAATTTTTGTGTTTTCTAATTTCCTTTCTTGTTTTCTCTTCTTCCTTTCCCATCTGCTCCTTTTTGCAATGATCAGGTGATCCTGGTAGTAAGTAAATTGTGTAGGGGATAATCTTTGCTAATATAAGAACATGCTAATATAATCCCTGTTAATGACTGTACTGTGCCGATACATCTTCAGCTTTTATCATAATTGATTTTACACCAATAGTCAGCAATAACACACAAAAAAGTGTTAATTGATTTATGCTTTTAATGTTTTATTTGCATTTTATTTATATTTCATTTATTTTAATGCTTTGCTGCTGCTGTCTTCACTGCCCATTTTCAAGAGCTCCTCTGAATAGTGTGAACAACAAGTGTCCATCTTTGTGGTATGTATCACATGAATGCATCTTTGAACTCTTTCTGTTAAGAATGCAAAGCTTGAAAAATATGTACAAGTTTTTCTCTCACACAGGTTCTCTCACACAGTCTTCAAACATGTGCAGCCACTCTTTTGCAATATGATATTATGTCTCAATTACTCTGATGCAGAAACTCATACAGAGCTCTACTGAGCGTCATCCAAGACAGACAGGTCAATCCTTTGCTGATAAATGCAGATCTTTCCCGGTGAGTGTGGACAGCGTGAAAGGGTGTTAAGGACATCGGGTTCTAGTGGATGGTGTAAACATGTTGGTGCCATTCCGCTTTAGGAAATCTTTAAGGACATCGGGCTCTAGTGGATGGTGTAAACATGTTGGTGATCTTCGGAGGGAAGACTGGAGGTAGAATCCTAGATGGAAAGAGGAATAAGCATTCGTATGGTTTTCTTTCTTTGGTGGCTCATTTTTTTGGTGGTATACCACTAAATAAACTTACTCTTCCTGAGTCTTTCCTGCTAAAATTTTAGCCAGGATATTTTTTGTATGTGTCTACACAGAGAGTTGAAGTAGGAGCTACTTTTTGCACTGGTCTCTTATTATGTGTATTTGTAACAGTGGCTGTATTGCAGAGCATCACTCCTGACTGGAATGTTTTAACTCTCCCACTGTGAATTGTAAAGATGTTGGTCATGCTTGTGGGAGAGTATTTTGTTGTGACTTTCTAATACCCTTAACTTGATAATCGTGCTGTACATGACTGTGTAACACCTTTTTTAGTGCTGACTGAAATACTTATATGACAGTATTGTGCCAGTGCACACTTTAGTATTGGTTACATGTGGTTTTTAAGGGAATAAAGTCTTCCAAGTATAATGGATGCAACTGGTAATGCCATATGCATGTACATTCTAAGTATAATTTATCTCTTGCTTTACCTGAAAATAGTCACTATTTGGTCACACCCTTCCCTTCCTCAACTCCTACTATAAAATAGTTGCTGTATTTTTGTCAACAGTGAAGCACACAGCATACTTGTAACAAACCCAGAGGATTAGGCCCATAGTGGGTTTTTTCTTTTTTTTTTTTTTCTCTTTTATGCTATGCAAATTGTTTCTGCCTCTGTTTTAGAAAAAAAAATCAGTAAATTAAGAGTGACTATTTTATAAAATTTCAAGAGTTTTCAATTCTCACGTGTATCTTCTAAAATATGCCTGGTTACAAGGATAGATGAGGAAACCTAGAATAATGGAAGTCTAAAAATACATGTAAAATATTCACTGTAATTAAAAAGGAAATTCCCATATGGGCAGACTATTCTAGAACTTGTCACTTCAGGGCTTCTTAAAATCTCCTTTGAAGCATTTTTTTGCAAGTGCTTGAGGAAACCACAGAACAGAAGAATCGCTGGTTTATCTGATGTCTTTTCTTCTATGGCCTTAATGGTGCTTTTAATCCTTCTTAGAAGTGAGCTGCAAAGTGACTTTAGCAGATCGGGTAGGCTCACATTAATCATGATACTGATTTTACTTATAGTAAATTTTCAAGTGTAACCCCAACCAGATTGTCCTGTGTTTAATGTCCTGTGTCCTGTTTCATTGGTGAAGTAAAAATATTCTTTATATTTCATTTTTAAGTGCCCTGCAAAAAGATTAATTTTTAAACTTTTAAAGGAATCTTCCCCTGTTAGCTAGGTGTGGATCTTTTCTAGCGAAAAAAAAAAAAAGATTCTTGGAGGATAATGCATAGACAGCGAGATCTGGGTGATCTGAAAGTAAGGCAAAGCAGTGTAGAAAGAATTTTTGAAAGCTAAAATTAAAAAAAAAGAGATGACTTCAAGAAAATTAATGGAAAGGAGAAAAAGTTATGATGGAGCAGAAATGTAGGTAAGAAGGTAAAAAAAGAGCAAGAAAACCAAGACACCCTGATGGTGCAGCATTTCATTTTTTCTTGTGGATTAAGAATTATTATTATTTTTTTTTTATCAGTGGATGCATATTTGTGCTGCTGCAAGCTACTGTTTTGAGAACTTTGTCACATATGATATTTGTGAAATTTTTCCTTAAAAAAGCCAACATTTTGTTCCTAGGGATGACTATGCAGAAGAATGTCTTAGAAGATGAGCTTATCTTTAAATTTTTATTCACTCTTCTAATACACAAGTCAGAGTTGCAGCAACAAAACATAGAACTATTCAGAAGGGAAGCAAGTTCTGCACGTAAAACGTCCAATTACTTGGATAACATTTTTATCACCCAGTCGATTAAACTACATCAGTTCCCATTAGCCATTGGTAAGGAAGAAATCTTTAATTATTTGTAAGCTATTTTGTATGTTGAATGATATCTCTCGTTTGCTACATTTCTAACAGATGCATAAAATAGAGCAGTTTTTTTTTTGTTTGGTTGGTTTTTGGATATTGTTTTATCAGAAATATTACCAGTCCTGATTTGCTTCTAGGACTGCACATAGTAACCCAATGGCAAGGTCTGCAGGCCCTGCTGTGTTCAGGAATGTTTGCACTAAGAGCAACGCTACAGCTAACAGTAACCTACTGTAGCTTACAGTAACCCAGATCAAACTATGCCATTCAAGTACAACTGCTGGAGTATCATGTTTCTTTCTTTCCTTTTTTTTTTTTAATAATTAGTTTATGAGGTTTAAACCTATTCTGGGATAGGGGAGGTTTCGTTTCAATGGATCTCTTAGTCCTCAGATAGAGTTTAGATATAGATATGGAACGCCAAACAATGGTATACAATCCTACAATTCTGCCTTGAGTTTAGAAAAATGGACCAGATCATCTGTCTACCTTTTACAAATGCTTCTTGTGCTAGAAAGTTTTTTTTTTCTGATTCTTTGCCTATGGGAACAGAATTGCCCAACCACTAGCTTCTCCCCTCATGCAAAGGAGATACAGTCAACCTACTGTCTTTGCGGAATGTAGTGATGTCAGTGTGGCATGCAAAAATAAATGATGTCTGTAGTTGTTTGACCATAAGTGATTTAAGACTTTAAGGATTAAAAGTAATGTACGTACTCTTTATCATTTTATACAATTCTATATGTCTCTGTAATGAGCAACTCCCCCAAATCCATTTTCTTAGGCTGTAACCTGCTTTTGGAATGTGCTTTGGCTCATATGCTGCAGGACAAGACTCAGCGTGTGCTAGCGTGCTGCATTGTCTTTGACAGACATGATTTCTAGCACATCTATTTTTCCTTTTTAAGCATCAGCTCCTCATAAGGCCAACAAGGATGTCCTATTGCTAGGCAAGAACAAAAGAACAAGAAAAAAAGAAAAGCAAACCCCAGAAAGCAATAAAATAAATTGATACCTTTTTTAACTTTTTACTCTTGCAGTAACTTGACTAGCATTCAGAGTTCCAGAAAAAGACATATTATTTGCAAAATTTTGCTGCTATGTGCTATTTCTCTCCTTTATTTTTTTTTTCTTCAATCATATTCTTTCCTAATGTCAGCTGAATACTAACAGAACCTAACTCTAAAGACAGTCACTTTAATTCCCCCCAGCAGTTTCCTTTGGGATGCAGACAGACTGCTTGACAGCCATAGGAACTGTACCCAGTGCATTTGTTATCCTAGTACATTTTGCTTATAAAATAGCTACTAAGCGTAACACAAATGCAGAGCCTAGATGGTCTTCAAAAGGTATCTGAAGAAAAGATGAAGCAGGAGAAGAGCTCTCCTTAGCTTTGGGTTATACTCTCATAGTTCCTGAGAGGGTTATGATGATGCACTGGTAATCGACCATACCCATACACAATGATATATCTCTTGACATGTTTTTGTGGTAGTGACATGGTCAGCTGCTTGCAAAAGGCACTTGATTCATGCCTAAGATGCATGTAATATTTCCCCCACTTTCTCCTGGAAAGATGTTGAGGCAGAAGCAGTATGGTAGCTGAGTTTTTCCCTCCTATTGGAGGGCAAAGGCAGCTAAGCACAGGCTGACAAAAGCATTTATGAGCCTCATTCCTATTGAAATTGATAGAAATTAGGTGTCTAAGCGCAACTGTCAATGTGGGTCTCACTTCTGGCCAGGCTACATGCCAGTGTCATTGAGAAGAACCACAGATGAGATGGGATCAACCAACATGTTTTGGTTCCACTTCCATTTTTGTGTCAGTCCTACCCACTGTTGGCACAAGGCTGGTCACCCTGCAGACCATCATCTGCCAGGAGTTTGCAGGCAGCTTTTTCTTTGGGAAAATGAGGTTTGTATTCTTGCATTTCTATGTTAGCATTTGTGGATATTGATGAGGTGGCTGGATTTTATACTGTTGTCCTAGTTGTCAGTAGCCAACAATAGCAAATGTACATGGCAACTTTTATCCCCCCCCCCCTTTTTTTTTTTTTTTTCCCCTGGATGCATTACAGCCCAGGGATTTTGCTTTTCCAGGGAAGTACAATTATTGTTCTTGTACTGGAGATGGAGTCTTGGGTGATGTTGGTCTAATCACTTAAGCTTAGTTAGGAGGGTGAAAAAGCACATTAGCCCTACTAAGAAAGTGTGAAATTTCCTATTGGCTTTAGTGCAGGGCAAAACTGGGATGACAGGCACTGACTCTCCTTAGCTGCTGCCCACGCTGCTTTGTGGCTGTGGAGGAGGAGGAGGAGAGGAGGTTACAACTCAGTGGATGTAGAATAACCCAAGGGAACATCAGTTGGAAAAACTTAGTGGGAGGGAAAAGGGAGGGTTCATCTGATGGAAGAAAAGAGTAGAAATGGGTGGCAGAACCCCCTCTGCAACCAAGAGCAGAGCTGGGGGAGGGAGATGAGAAGAGAGAATAGGGCAGCTATGGCTGTGGTGAGGAAAGGAAGGCAAGTATGGCCGACTTACCTATGACCTGGGTAAAACGCCGATCTGTGGAACCGCCTTTGTGTGGTTGTGGTTGCTTGTTTGTTTTGTAATTTTATTGCAGTAATTCAAGTATAATGTATTAAAACAATGTAACACAATCCAAAAAAGAGTCTTAAGTCTACTAAACTCTATACTTAAGTTTAAATATAATCTTTTGTCACTCGCTCCAGTGCATAGAGAGTTAGTCAGATTGTTGTAAATTAGTTTGGAAGTATATTTATACTAAGTTTTTACGTTTTCTGTTTTCTCTTAGACTCAAGTGAAATAGCAGCCTTATATGTATCTGTCCTTCTCAGTGATAATGTGAATTAAGAATATTTACATCTTTAATTCTCATTTTGGGAGTCAGTTGATCACTGAATTGCTTTGAAATCCCTAGTGAAAGGTGTTTTATTATTGCCTCACAGAAAATGATTTGCTGGCAAACAATAGGAGAAATAGGAAAAAAAAACCTCTTGAGAGACAGGTGAATAACAGTACATTTCCATTTCAATTGCTGTTGTGCATTGTATGTGCTGTGGTTACAACGTGGTTTCTATTCATATTTATTCTAAATCACGCTGCTGTGTAGCTATTTTCTCTCAAAACAAAGTCTCTGCTGTCTTGACAGAAAAATCATTTACAACTGTGCAAATTAGTTGACATAGCTCTTTGACTACCTCTTAAAAACAAACAAACAAAAATGCTAGTCAGAAGCCACTTCTAAACAAAAAAACTAAGTGTATTGTAACAAAATCAATTCCACCGATACCTGTTCAGCTACTCTTGTTTAGTAAGTAGAGAACTAATACAGGAAGTTATGGCTTAGAATTGTTTGTTTTAGAACATACTTAATTTATCTCCTACTTGAACCTGAGAGATCTGCAATAAAAATGCTGTCAGGCAGCCGAAGTATAAGCAAAAATAGAAAGGGTAGATTATCTGCCCACTGCTTTTCAATGCCCATTTTCTAACCTCTTCTAGTCCCTCAAATGTACAGAAGGAATAAATGACATCTTGATTAACTGCTGGCAGGGATAAGAAATGCACTGTATATACTATACCCTTTGAGCAGATCATCTTGCGTGGTAAATTAAAACTTGTGCTATTTGGGGTTGTATGACAAGGTTGCTTTCAGAAGCAGATAGATGGACTTGGCTGTAGAGATCACCTGCAGTTCTGTAGAATAAGATCCAAATTCCCCCCGTCGTGCTGGTTCAGGTTCATGTGTACGACCTCAGCAGAATTGCATTGGTATAGCAAAGAGAGAGAGAGGGAAAAAAAAAAGTTGGCTTCTGTAGTTGTAAAATTCTGCAGAGAATATTTGGGAAAACATGCCAAAACCTTTTTTTTTTTTTGCGCTTGATTTTATTGATCAGCGGGTGTTTGGCAGTGAAGGGAAGAAGTTATAGAATTTTCTGCAGATGATTCATTGGGAATTCTTTTTTATACGGAGTACTGTTTTAAACGGAGAGTCTGTTATAAACAGTAAGCAAAAAGTGAACCAAACAGAGTGCAACTAAGTGGATTTCTTTTCACTGCTGCAGCCGGTGTGAAAAACAATGCCAGGACAAAATTTACAGTAGCTGAATATTCTAGTAGTTTCTTACTATCATGAAAGAAAGGGAGAATTGCAGCACTGTAGGTCTCCCTCCTTCTCTGCTATTTGTGTTCCATTTTCCATGAGGTTGTCCTGCTGGCAAGTGGCTCTGCAGGGGAGGACCTGAGAGTCGTGAGGGACAAGCTGACCATGAGCCAGCAACGTGCTCTGCTGTAGTGGCAAAGAAGGTCAATGCTATTGTGGGCTGCATTAGGCAGAGCATTGCCAGCAGGCTGAGGCAGGTGATCATGCTTCTCTACTCTGGTCTTGGTAAGGCCACATCTGGAGTACTGTGCCCACTTCTACACACATGAAAGACATGGAGCTACTGGACTGAGTCCAGTGAAGGGCTACTAAGACAATGGACTAGAATGTCCCTGCTGGAGCAGGTGGCTTGCACTAGATGATCTCTAGAGGTCCCTGCCAAGCTCAGCCATCCTGTGTGTGTGTGAGCAGCTCTCATATGAGGAAATACTGCAAGAATTTGGGCTGTTCAGCCTGGAGAAGTCTAAGGTACATAAATATTTGGAGGGGAGGTGTAAAGAGAATGGGGCCAGACTCTTTTAAGTGGCATCCAGTGACAGCATGGGAAGATACGGACACAAACTGAAACACAGGAAGTTTCATCTGAGCATGAGGAAGAACTTTAATGTGAGGGTGACGGCACTTGAACAGGTTTGCTGAAGAGGTTGGGGAGTCTCTTTCCTCGGAGATATTCAAAAGCCATCTGAATGGGATCCTGACAATCTGTTGTCCCCAAGCTTAAATTTGGACTAGATGATCTTAACGGTCCATTCCAACCTCAACCATTTTGTGATTTGGTGATTCTGGAGGCATATAGTCTAAATGTTCTGAAATAAAATCTGAGACAAACTCAAGCAGTGTTTATATCTGCTCACACTCCATTGATCAAATATGGTCATAAATATCTTCAGAGTTATGCTCTGTCTTGAAGAATTTCTTGCAAAAGAAAAAGATCTGCAGTTCTGCAGGTAGAAGTTTTAGGACAAGCTCCCAGCCTTTGCCTTATATTCCGAGATGGAATCTGAGAACAGTTTGCCTATAAGCAGGAGAAAAAAAAAGCCTTGAAAATGACCCAGACTTTATTTAAAACACATCTGAATTATAACAGATGCGAATGGATAAGGGATGATACAGGAACAGCAACTCTTCCAGCAGTGCCATTCTGCATGAGATTTATGCACAGGTGATAGAAGAGCTGCTGTACTCTTTGGTCCTCTGTCCTCCTTGTCTTGATTGTCATTTAGAAAAGCATCAGAGATGAAACTGAGTATTAAAAATCCCAGAAACTCTAAAGCATTTTAAAATGTTTTGTTAGCATTAGTAGCATCGGTTCTGTCTTTGATGCTTGGATCATGAAAGTATTTTTGAAAACATGCTATAGTTCACCTTAAATATATACCTGCACTGCAAAATAAAATTGTGCCTTGCTGTGATGCAATATGATGCTTTCAGAAGAAGGTCATGATTGTGTGTGAAAAAGGAAAGTTATCTTGGTAGTCGAGCGGTTTCTTATGGATTAACTACTTCCCCTCAAATTTAAGTGTCATTTTAGTTCATGTGAGCATTAGTGCAGGCAATCAAAATAAGTTTAGCTTCTTTTGTCAAAAGTTCATTTAGAAATACCAATTATCAAAGTATTTTAAAATTTTGGCACTGAGATACTGAGAGCCAATTCTTGGGTTGCTGCTGTGCTTTGTGTTCTTATTTATCACTTTGCAATATCCTTCCAACTGTGATTCATACCTTCTAATAAAATCTAGTGTAGTCCCCCAAATTTGCTGTTTCAAATAGTTAAGAAGGCAAATTGCCAATTCCAGTGCCTGTGTGAGCTCAGAACTTTGACAGCTACTTGTGCAGTTACAGCTACACAGCAGGTAAAGGTGAGACTGCAGTCTGTATTGAAATTGCTTTGCAAATGCTCATCACAGTTAGCCTAGACTGTAACAGTGAAACTACAACAACACTGAATTTGGCTTCAGCTGCATGAACCTGGGAAGTATCTTGTTACTATCTGGGTAGCTGAACCCTCTGCAGTGTTACTTGGCTTAAAGCTAATGAGTTCTGGCATACCTCAGTTTCAGTCCTAACTTGAATTGCAAGTTATATATAGCTTGAAATTCATCCTCAAGAAATAGAAGATACTAATGAAAGGAATTTGTTTTGTTGGAAGAAAAAAAAAACAGTCAAGATGAAAGAGATTATGTTGCATCTGGTGACTGTTTGCTTGCGTCTTTCGACCGTTTGCTTAACAAGTGAGCACTAAGGTTGAACCATCATGAGCCGGACCAACTATTTTTGGTCTCAGCTTGACCAGCAAGCTGTTTTTATATGCAGTTTATATAAACCATCTAAATGTTGCCTTTATAACCTCCAGACTAAACCAGTTTCAAAATGCTTCATGTCAGCTACCGCCATCCAGCATTCAAGAGTAATTCAAAATTTGCAACTCACTTGTCATTATTGTTGTTAATGCCACATCTGTGAATCAGGTGCCAGATGATCACGAAATCTGGAAAAAATCCTCATGTGCCTGACTTATTTTGTTTGTTTCCAAACATATTGACTCGCTGGAGGTTCACATTTTTAAACTTTTCCTTAGGAATCATTAGAAATCCTTTCTTAAAAGGCTGAAGCTTTCATGGCTCCAAAAATCCCACCATGGTTTGAATATCATCAACTAAATACTTCTCCCGGAGCACTCCAGCTTCTAGATAGCTATGTAAAAGAAGGTTGATGCCATCTTCTGCTTTGCATGTGCTTCTAGGTGAAAGTGTGTTTTATCATGCTCAGTATTTTAATCTAATCTTGTGCGGCACGTGTATTACAAGCATTTCTATTGGGTAGATCAGTAGACAAAGCACAGACCTGATAACCTGTGAATCTTAAGTAGCTGTAGGCATGAGACAGGCCCTTAAAATACTCAGCCAAGCCAAGATCTCAGCATGCAAAATTGTAGAACTTTTGGCATCCGACTATCTTGAGTGGTGAAAATTTAATCACCAATAGCTTTTCAGATGCCAGAGCTTTGAAAGCAGAATTATATTTATAAATACAAATATTACTCAGTACAGAGCCAGTTCATATGAGGTAAGATGTTACTGTACCTCTCTATGTTCATACGCTCTGTGCTCTTAATATGTATCAAGTGCAAGTAATTTTAGTGAGTGTGTTCCATAGTGAAGGAAGACTGAGTAGCGGTGAGTTACACTGCGCTTTTTGTAGACTATGAGCATGCACAGCAAATTATTCCAGAAGCAAATCTGTACTTTTGAGCCTTCTGACATCTGAATATCTTTGTGGATATTGCTGTATGAGACAGAACTGACTTCTCTAAAAGTCCTTTCCTCTACTAGCAGATCAGGGAAGAGATTTTAGCTTTCATTTTTATGAGAGGGGAGCAGCTGGCAGGGCATTTTTCCATACTGCTTTGGAACCTGCACTTCCCCCAGTACTAAAATAGTTCTAGGACATGCTGCAAGGCCCACTTGTTTTCCTTAGCAGTAAGAGCTTGGGAGGATACTGGTGGAAGACTGTAAATATATCTTTTCAGCTGTTGGGCTATGTTTATTATCGAGTAAAAGGGAGCTACTGCTTTAGTATATCTTTATAACTGACACTCTAAAAATATCATCTGAAGCAAAGGGTAAGCATCCCTTTTTTAGAATGACTTTATTCATATAGAGTACCAATGAAAAATCATACATGAGAAGGGATGCAAATCCATTTTGCTGAGAAATGTATAGCTATGTCTGTATGTGTGTATATACGTAGGTATCTATCTATCAAGATAGTGAAGGTAAGATATGTTTAACAGGTGACAAGTTCCCAGTGAGCTGAAAGTTACCCTGTAATTTTAGCTACAGTAAGTCTTCCTCATACTGGATTGACATTTGCTTCCTTCCCATAGATGATCTCTCTAAGTAGCAAAACGTTTGATGCACTGAGTAGAATTGCAGTTTCAGGAGACAAAAAAGTGCATCTCATATTTTTAGTTTATTTTAGTTCCAAAGTTGTTATTGTTTTCAGACAAAAAATATCACCTCACAGCACAGTTCACATCGGATATTCCCTCCCATAAATGGAAGTTGGGAAGAGTGAAAGGGGTTTGAAAGCAGATCTTCCTTTATAACTGTATCTAATGGCATGATTTCAAGACAGAAACAAAGTCTTATTTAAAACAATGTAATTACAGACAGGAGTAAAGAGCAGAAAACTGTGAGTGAGTTTCTCAGTATAAAGGTTCTCCCTCTTTGTGCTCTAAAAGCTTTGTTACTTCCACCTTCTTCAAAATTCTAGGGAGAGTGGGCAGAAAAAATGTACTGTTATGTCAGGACTGTCCTAACTATGTAGAAGACGAGCTTGTGCCTCATGAATAAATATATCTCAAGCTTCAAGATGTCACGGGATCATAGTTCATTTACGTCATAAGTTATAAGTGATCTCTGCATTAGTTTTTCCCCTTCTTCCATCATCTTCTACCTTCCACAGTTCTTCTAAATAGCCTGTACCTCTTTAGAGTTGTATTTGTTTTGCTAATGGCAATTTTTGGCTTATCAGATGGTTCTCTCTACTGCTGAAGTTCTATTTCTGGTTCTGATTTAGAAACTTATTTAGAATGGAAATTTTAAAGCACCTAAGTGCCATTTTCCTAGGCCACTTGCAGACCTAAGTCACTTTTGTTACTTTTGAAAGTTTTAATGTATTAGCATTTTGAAGAGATAAGTACAAGCAAAGAACAATTTTGGAATATTCCCTTATATCCATGTTTTAAAATGCAGGTTTACCATCTGTTTAAAAAAACACCAACCCTCCTACCCTCTGCCTGTTTCGGATGGGAAGGTCTATCTAAAGTCAGGTCCGAGGTCCTCTCATTGCCAAGATCTTTCTGCCTCTTAGAGCAGCTTACAGAGGCTGCTGAAGATGGCCTGAGAAAGGCAGTTTGTGGCACCAGGGATGGGGCATGAGTGGTGTAGAAATGAAGCCATAATAAAAATATCTGACTTGATTTTTGCTTGGAAGACAAACCTTAGTGAAATAGCTGCAGCCAGCATGACCTGGCCCTATGGTTGTGAGGAAGATTCTTTTAGCTTGGTGAGGAGGGTGCAGAAAAGCGCATTGCATCTGTCACCCAGCCTGCTCCACAGTACCACGGGAGCAAGGAGCGTAAGCCCAGGACAAGTAAGTGTGTGGCTCTTCATTGTAGCGTTTTCTCCCATTTAGTCAGGAGGAGTAATCAACTGATCTGTTATCTACACAATTAGGAAAATGTCTCTGATAGAGAGAACAGAGAAAAGTATTAACAGAATTTGCTTGTGGAATATTGTGTAGCATTCTGCTCTTCCATGTTGAGGACTAATGAACTCCAGTTGGAAGAGGTGCAGAAAAAGGCTATGAGGATGATCAAGGGAAGGGGCTGCCTGGTATTAGAGGCCATAAAAGTTTTGGTTTGTACACTAAATAATCCCACATCTCCAAATATATGGGAGAGGAATAAATACTTAGGCTGAGTAACAATGTTCAGATAAGAACATGTGCATATAAACTAGCCATGCATAAATTTAGGTTTATGAATTTACAATTTATAAAAATAAATTACATCAAAGTTTCTGACCACCAAACCTTCAAGGAGGAGATGTGGGAACAAAAGTCCTAACTTTATAAGGCTGATTAGATGAAGAAAGCCATGCTATGACATTGAGAAGGAAACTTAGCTATTGAGGCTCCCTTGCAGCAGTTCCCATGTAGCTGTGCTTGAACATTGTTATGTATTTATTTTCAACATGTGTAGCAGGATTTCTGTGCACATCAGACCATGCACAGTGCAAATTTCCAGTTTTGGAAAATAAAGGAAAAACAGCAGGTTTTAGTTAGGACAATGTATTTTATTACAGTTAGGTCATAAGCATCAGGTCAGGTATTGCTCATAATAACTCTGTTTCTGGTGTTGTTTTTCATCCAGTAATGGACTTTTGGAGCGGAATCATACAGTCATCAGTCTGTACTGCTAGTGCAAGAGTAGAGGTCAGTCCAAGTTACTAGAGTTTGCTTTGTCAATGTAGAAGCACTTTAAGTGGCAGAAAACCATGTTTGCATTCAGGATGGAATCATCTTGAACAGCAAGAATAGCACAGAGTAGTACTGACACACATGCAAATTATTTCTTAGGAATGCTAGATGAATGAATCAAGGAGAAAAGCACATATGCATGAAACATTTTATGCAACAGTATCTCAGATGAAGTAGGACTAAGCATTCCGTCAGTGATTTTTTTTTTTTTGATGAGATGATTCTAATGACTACCTTGATTATATATAATATATATATATATAAATCAGTTCTGTACTATGAATTTTATCTCTGCCTGATAGATTGAAGATGAAAAGATGAACTCATCTGGTAGTCAGATAGTATGTAATGTCAATTGCATGCGTGATCTGAAATATTCTGGAATCCTGACCACAACTATACTGTTAAAGGATGCTTAAATTAGTGTTACTTCCTCCTGTTCTGCAATAACCGATATATTCCAGTTTGTTGTGCATTTCAATGATACTTTGGACTATGAAAACCCACTGTAGAAAAGTTCCATTCACAGACGTGTTAGTGAGGGGGAATAAACACACCACACCAGCAAATAACTTTGCATTTGACTGGGTCACTGGGAGCAGTAAAATGAAAGTTCAGAGACTTAAAAGTCTTGCAAGTGCTTGGTTTGGATACCTGTGCTAACCGCATAATAGTTAGTGTTAGTAATTCATGTCGTGTATATTTGGATAGATATTACTAACTAAAATCCCTAAACTCTTGAGAGGTTATGCTATAACTGATGGCTGCCAAAGTGGGGCAGATGACTCCTAGCTTCTCCTCTACCTAGGAATGAACTAAAGAAAGATTCTTACATTTTCAGAACAAGAACTGAACAGACTCCACAAAATCATCTACTATATTTTAAAATAAGATATCTTTTACACCAACAGATGTTACCTTTTAAATTGTGCCTATAAAACTACATATACTAGAATTCATTAATAAAGTCATACAGTAGAGTTATGACAATTCTATCCTGTACTAATACAGGCCACTGTTCTCTGTATTGAGCTGTTTCCAGCTGTCGAATGTGATGAAAAAGATCAACGCCCTTTTCCCAGCTATCTTTTGCATGCTGTCAATGCTCCCATTTGCACCATAGCAGAATGCTGTATCTGTCCAGTGGATAAAGCTGACTTTTGAAAGCAGAATTCCTGGATATTTAGATGACAGGAAGAGAAGTCACATGATAAGAGGGAATGATTGTAGCAAGGTCGAAGGGAGTAGAACAATACTGCAGAGTAACATTTGATTCTGCAGACAGTTCAAAAACAGCCTGAGGGTATCAGTGTCCTGCACTCCTGTCTTAACTGTGATCTAGTGATGACACTGGAGCCAGATTTCCAAATGTAAGTGTTCAGTTGTTACAAAACCAATTAACCATGTATCTACGCACATACAAAGAAACAATAATGATGGCATTCTATGATAGTATCAAATAAAGCAATACCTTAATTAAACAAGAGTGTAATTGTTTCTGTCAAACAAATGCAATATGCTTACTGTAGAACAACATGGATTAAAGTTAGTACATGGTCCAAACTTTAAATCTTGCCAACACCTTTTAATTAAGAGGAAGATAAAGGAAGCTTGGCTCTTAAGGAAGAAAAAAAGATTTCCATGGTGCTTTAGGAGCCTGAATAGTAGATTAATTGAAATACAGATCTAGCATTTTTGGAAAACACACAGGACATATGTCAAGCACATAAATAGCAGAACAGTAATGCTTAAAATTTTAAGGAGTGTTATAACTATTTCTTATTGCTTTCAAAATGAACTTTCTCCATTTGAGAGAAGCATAGTCTCCTCAAGGAGCCTTGCCAGAGGAGTCATTCATTTACATTAAGGGACAAGTATTCATTCTTGTGATTCTAATTTGCACCTTTTCTTCCAAACCCTTACCAGATTCACATGTTCTGATCCCACACAAATTTCAAAGTTTTAGCTTGGAAGAAATATACAGCAAGATATTACTGTTGAGCAACACTGATGTTGGTCTGAGTTTTGTCAGTCAAACTGAAATTTAACCTAGTGCTGCCAGCTTCAGATACCATACTGCAAGGCATGAACAGGTGCTAACAACACTGTTCTTCTTCCGAGAGTAAAATTAAAGAAGCACAGCTGTATACAGCATGCATGTATATGCATTTTAAAGCAGAGGCTGTGTGTCATTTAAATAAAATTGCAAACTTAGTCCTATATATTTTGAAAAGAATAGATTCTCAACAGACCTACTGAGTGTCTTAACACATATAGTGTTAATGAACCTTACATTAATAATCTTTTTAAAGCTAGAAAATAATTTTCATACTTTTGAGATACACAAACTATTATTCATTAAGAATAGGTCCCTCCAGCTGAGGTGCCTAAAGCTGGAAAAATGCCAGCCTAAGACATTATTTCTAGGAAGAGGGGGCTAAAAGCTTATAAATCAAGCCCAGACTGTTCAGATGTTGAAATCATGTTCTGTGCTTGAGATCTTAAGGTCTTATCACACTTTTAGTCCCATTGATGACAGCAATGCAGATATGCATTATAACATCCCTATTCCTTGAAGGGCAAGGAGACAAGACAAAAAGGGAAGACAGTAGGCCCTGAAAATCCACCACCACCAAAAAACACATGAAACTTGCATTAAACATGAATTGTCCCTTAGCAAGTCTCAATCAGCAGACAGAAGCATAAATCAGGGTCAGAGTGCACCACCATTACCCCAGAAATGTTTCTGTTTAAGGAAAAAAAAGGAGATAACATAAGCTTATCTTTAATTATCAAAGTTCATATAACAAGAGCTCTCAAGACCTCTCAGGACAAATACTTTTAAAACTAACAGTTTGTGCATGCACTATAGAGCAAGGAAACATCTCCACCAAGTTCTGCCCAAGCCATCACTATGCTCCCACCCTGCCTAGCACCCCACCAAACAACATGCTGAAGGGATACCACACTAGTCCTCTCAGTCTCATCTTAACCTGCACCTGCTGGAGCTGTGCTCTAAATAGTATTTCAAAGGAGGCGGGGCTTTAAAGTAATATTAACCCTCCCAGAAGTCTTCCAAAATATCCTTCTTCCATTTATTATACATTTAATTTTTACTTGGAGTTTAACAAGACCATAAGGGAAAAACTATTTCCTTCAGCCAAAAGGAGAGCTATAGGTTGCTTTCACTTTGATGTACTAGTACATATTGCTAACAATAACATTTAAATGACAACATGTTTATTTTTTGTGAATGTTACATACCACAGAAAGACCATATTTTTGACTAATCTAGTTCTACCCAGCTGAGTCATTCTATTAACTCTTTAGTCTGAACTACCTCTGTTAAAGACAGATCAGTTAGAAAAAATAGTTGAACTCATGCATTACCCAGTAATGAGGTATGTAGTGAACCCTGGCTGGACAGTGGTCTTAGTAGACTTTTTACCGCTTTTTACCATGGAATATCAAAGGGTAATGGATAAATATTAGTGATTTTCAGAAATGACCTTAGGTGGAGAATAGATAAAATAATGAACAGCTGGTATTGTAAAAAGATTTGTTTATAGCAAAACTACTCGAAAAAATGTATTTCAGACTGTTGAGATTTTAAAGGTCTGAGAGCGAATTTTTTCTAGTGTAGGTAGATATCATAAATACCTCCTGTGACTTAAACACAACAGTGTTAATGTGGGAAGAATAAGTAGGTGGGAGGAATATCTATTTCTATTGATCTAAAAGACCTGAAATGTCAATAGCTACATTTTCCAATAAGAAGTTTTGTAGGCTGAGGAGCTTGGCATAAATTATTTTAATGTGTTTATTTGCCTTTTTAAGGCAAAAATATTTCAATAAAGGTATGAATGCATACCTTTATTGAAGGATCTGTTCTCTTAAAAGATGGAGGTCTTAGCTCATGCTAAGATGAACTGATCCTGTAACAACTGAAGTCAAAAGCCAAACTCTCCTTAATTTGTAAAATGAGGCTGTTAAAGACTTCTGAAAGGCTTTAAATGATAAACATGAATCAGTTTTTATTTTAAACATAGTATTTCTCTAACCATATTTGTTAGTTACCTATGGTCTTTGGGAGTGTTTGCTTAATAATCTGTATAATTATGTAAGAAAAGGATATGGAATAATAGCAGTAAAAAGCTTTCTGCAAAATGCTAGATTTATGCAACTCAAAATTTGAAGTGAAACTCTCCAAAATTGTAGGTCTCCAAGGACCTCCAGAAGGCAAATGTTATTTGGCAAATTTACTTATTAAGTACGGTCTATTCCGCAAAAAAATAGGATACACTTTCTGGGAGTTACCTCCTCTTTCAAGGCAGAGGTATCCGGCATTTATGTTGATCCTGTTGGAAGTTGTGTACTGATGTGTAAGGTGTAAGTGACCTGTTCCTAGACAGCTTGATGATGAACTTCTGATGTCTCCTCACCAGTTATTGAATGGCTTCAAGACCCTCACTAGGTTCACTCTAACTTTCAACAAGTTTCCTACTCTAGCTAGTTCGATGTTTTGGTCTTGAGACTTTCATAGCCAGAGCACTGTCAAAATGTTTTCTTCCTTAATTCTTCCTAAAATGAACAGGATTGCTCTACCGCACTGTGCGAATGGATTCCTGAAACACCTTCCTGCCATGGAAGTGATAGACTCTAGTTTCTGTGTCAGCAGTTGTTATCAATGTTTTTTTTTACCCAATGGCCTATTATGAGCTTGATTTCGTTGCTGGTGGGATCCAATCAGAAAAGATTTGGGAAGCAGTTTTAAGATCCTGAACATCCAAGTAGAATTCATTGTAGTATCATTAATCGGTACCTCAGTAGGATGGAAACGCTTTGCTATTGGATGTATCTGTCCAGGATTCTCTTTTTTTCAGGAAGCCAACAGTTCTCATAATTCTGTGTTAGTACTAACTGTAAGTACTGCATAGTGTTTACCACAGAGAATAAAATATTATTTTTGATCATGTGACTTTTAAGGTGAACATATCAATAACATTGTTACAATGGAGCTTTTATTTCTGGTGGGCATCATGGAAATTTTTGCATATATGTCTGTGTCTTATTTATAGGCATAAGAAAATGGATCTGGAAAGAGTTAGCTTCTTATTTCTCTTTGCCTATAAAATCATTTGTTATCTTCTGGTTGTCACTGGCTCTTCTGTTATTTCAAGAGAGCCTACATTCTAGTCTATATATATCATCACAGTATTTGAGAGCCTTCATGTAGTCCACTGGATAATCTGACTACATATTTGTCCTGCACTTGTTCTCTCTCATCCTCTCCTGAAGGGGTAAAGGTTATATTCTAGATTGTTTTGTCTGACAGACAGTTTGCTGGGTTTGTTTTGTTATAGATTTGTTGCTATGTGTATGTTAAAGAAGGCATGACCAAAATCAGCACAGATTCAGTTATACACTATTGTTTCTGTAGGGAGAGTGTAGGCAGATTTGCCTTCCTTATGATAACGAAGTATTCCTTATGATAATGAAGTATTGCGCTCTGAGCCAAATGTCTTTTCGAAAGGAAGGAAAAAAGAGAGAGAATGAGAAGGTGAGAGACAGAAAAGCTGAAGGCCATAGGTCATTTTCAGGGACTGTGAGAAAATGGCTAAACAGATGCCTCATCTGAATCTTCTATGTGATTCAGCATCAGACTGAATTCTTATTTTGTGGTATCAGTAAAGTGCAACAAAATTATCTTTTTAGAGAACTCACAAATACCCTGAATCACCTCTTAGTTTTCCAGCAAGGTAGCTAGAAAGCTAGCTAGAAGGAAAGCAAGATAGCTTTCCTTCTGGGACTGCAAAAGGCAAAATCCCAGGTGACATAAAGAATTACATTATTTTATAATGACACAGTAAATCTGTCCTTTTGATTTGTATGATGCATAGCTGCAAAGGTAATTACTTCAGGATGGTATGTTCTGTGATTCTGTGGTTCTATGGTATCTGCTGGCTTTAGGTGCTGAAGTAATAAGCCTGTAATGGATATAGTAGCATATGAAATCGTACAGACTTGCAGACTTATCAAGTAACTCTACATTTATGGACTTTAATAGTACCTCATTAGGCATGCCCAGAAATTTACAGCCTTGTATTTACATGATTGAGCATGGATGATGGTGTAAATTTACAGGTTGACTAGTGTGACCATTGACTAACAATGTTCATGAAGATAAACATCTTCATGTGTCATGAAGTGTCATCTCACGGGAAGATGAGTGTCATCTCACTGGTTATGAAATGTTAATACATTCGACAGACAATTATAGAGACAGTGGGAATCCAAGGCCTTTTCTGCACAGAGAGACTTAGCAGGCAAACATTTTGTCAGCATAGTGCAGCTAGTGAGTCTTTTTTGCAGAATGCATTCATATTTGGCTGCTTTTTTTGGCAATAGATTGCTTCATGGCTTAAGGTTGAGCTGGCAAAATACATGTGGCATTGGAAAAAGGTCTCAGTAACTGTGTCTGTAGTGCTCTGCAATTGTGTTGAAGCCAAACACACTAACTATTTATTCTGTACTTGTTAGAGCATTGTTAGAATTGGATCTGGGGATGCATGAAAACAGCTGAAGCTACAGCAGGAAAAATACTGGGTAGTGCTGGAGTTTGAGAGCTCATACAAGAGAGTCTTTACTGCTCTGTGCGTAGGCTGTATGCCTGGCTAACCATCACCATCTATCTTAGTTGCCTCTGTGGCTATTTCAGATGTCTTAAAGCCATACAAACTGCTTCCTCAAGTCTGTACTTAGTGTTCTACACACATTTCTGGTTCCCACCTTAGAATAATATACAATGAAAGGGAGCTTTTGGAGGTCACCTAGTCTAATATCTTGCTGAAAGCAGGTTCAGCTTAGATCAGATTTCTCAGAATGATGTCCAGTTGAGTCAAACATCTTGAAGGACAGAGATTTTACATGTTTCTGGAAAATCAGTTCCAGTATTTGACCACCCTCATCATACTTTTTTCCATATATCTAACTGGAATTCTTTATGTTCCAGCCTGTGTGTGTTACTTCTTGTCCTATCACTGTGTACCTCCAAGAAGAGTTTGTCCCATTTTCACTATATCCTCTGAATACATGGTTGAAGACAGCAAAAAAGTCTCCCATCAGTCTTTTATTCTTCAGGCTGAACAGACTCAGTCCTTCCAGCCTCTCCAGCTCTTAAACATGACATTAGCCCTATGCTGGCTCACTCCAATATGTCACAGAATCAGAGAGTCACAGAATGGTTGAGGTTGGAAGGGACCTCTAGAGATCATCTAGTCCAACCTCCCTGCTCCAGCAGGGACACCCAGACCATGTGGCACAGGGCGGCATCCAGGCGGGTTTTGAAGATCTCCAGGGAAGGAAACTCCACAACCTCTCTGGGCAGCCAAAGCCTGTGGGCTTTGTCACCCTCACAGTAAAGAAGTTCTTCCTCATATGGAGGTGAAACTTCCTGTTTTTCAATTTGTGCCCATTACCCCTTGTTCTGTCACTGGCCATCACAGAAAAGAGTTTGGCACCATCCTCTTTACATCCTCTCCTCAGGTATTTATTTGTATTGATAAGATCCCCTCTCGGTTTTCTCACAGGTTTATGGGGTGGCATTCCTTTTACCAAATACAAACAGTTCCTCATCTGGACTTCATTTATGGTCTAGGGAGGGAAATTTCTGGGGCATTTCTTGTGCTGGGATTTTTTCATTTTACAGCACAATTTTTCTCATCCCTATGTCACTGTCTAATATAAGCCAGATGAATCACTCCTTATATGTGTTTTCTCCTCAGTAATTATTAACGGAGGCCTTAGATGACTCTTTCAGTGCTAAAAGTCTGTAACTGAATAAAGCTGGTTGAAATAGATTGCCTATTATTTTAATGGTAGCAAGTCAAGAGAGAACTTACATTGCTTGGGGGAAGTGGTTTAATTTTCTCAACTTTGTGCTCCTGGTTTTCTCAGTGGGACTGGAAAAAAAAAAGTTGTGCTAGCTGAATATTATTTTCCTGGTTAAGAGTCCTTTACTGTCTAATGATGGTTCCAGTGTGTTCCAGGATAAAGTGTCAATCTCATCCATGCCTAGTCTTCAGTATTTTAACCTGTCTTCCTGGCTTGAGTTATCTGAGTGCTTCTTGGAAAAGTAGACTTCACATTGTCAAATGCACAGTGGGTACTTTTGGAAAAGACACTGCTGGGTGATTATCTCTGTTTCCAGGACTTGAACAGCTCCACTGTGCCCTGGCTAGTTTCTGAAGTATTGAGCTTCACTTTTTGAAATCATCTTGCCTGTTTTCTTCTGCTTTGTTAGAGAAGTGCTGATAGTTGACTCTTAGCTCTTCTCCTCAGCATTTTTTGTAGATAATGAGCTGGATGGGTGAAATAAGACTTCTATGATCACACTCTTGGGGTTTACTTGCTTCTTTTACAGTGCGGAGCTATGAGAAACCAGAAAAATGAGATGGGCAGAGTGATGGAGGAGAGAAAAGATAACTACAAAAGGCATCAGCATAAAATGAAGAAA